>JARQWZ010005637.1:0-55000 GCA_033150135.1 Gobio occitaniae
CCTCACACACAGCTCCTCACACACACCTCCTCACACACAGCTCCTCACACACAGCTCCTCACTCACACCTCCTCACACACAGCTCCTCACTCACAGCTCCTCACTCACACCTCCTCACACACACCTCCTCACACACACCTCCTCACACGCAGCTCCTCTCACACAGCTCCTCACACACACCTCCTCACACACAGCTCCTCACACACACCTCCTCACACACAGCTCCTCACACACAGCTCCTCACTCACACCTCCTCACACACAGCTCCTCACACACACCTCCTCACACACAGCTCCTCACACACAGCTCCTCACTCACACCTCCTCACACACACCTCCTCACACACAGCTCCTCACACACACCTCCTCACACACAGCTCCTCACACACACCTCCTCACACACACCTCCTCACACACAGCTCCTCACACACACCTCCTCACACACAGCTCCTCACACACACCTCCTCACACACACCTCCTCACACAGCTCCTCACACACAGCTCCTCACACACACCTCCTCACACACAGCTCCTCACACACAGCTCCTCACACACAGCTCCTCACACACACCTCCTCACACACACCTCCTCACACGCAGCTCCTCACTCACAGCTCCTCACTCACAGCTCCTCACACACAGCTCCTCACACACAGCTCCTCACACACACCTCCTCACACACACCTCCTCACACGCAGCTCCTCACTCACAGCTCCTCACACACAGCTCCTCACACACAGCTCCTCACACACAGCTCCTCACACACACCTCCTCACACACACCTCCTCACACGCAGCTCCTCACTCACACCTCCTCACACACAGCTCCTCACACACAGCTCCTCACTCACACCTCCTCACTCACACCTCCTCACACACAGCTCCTCACACACAGCTCCTCACTCACACCTCCTCACACACAGCTCCTCACTCACAGCTCCTCACTCACACCTCCTCACACACAGCTCCTCACACACAGCTCCTCACTCACACCTCCTCACACACAGCTCCTCACACACAGCTCCTCACTCACACCTCCTCACACACAGCTCCTCACACACAGCTCCTCACTCACACCTCCTCACACACAGCTCCTCACACACAGCTCCTCACTCACACCTCCTCACACACAGCTCCTCACACACAGCTCCTCACACACAGCTCCTCACTCACACCTCCTCACACACAGCTCCTCACACACAGCTCCTCACTCACACCTCCTCACACACACCTCCTCACACGCAGCTCCTCACTCACACCTCCTCACACACAGCTCCTCACACACAGCTCCTCACACACAGCTCCTCACTCACACCTCCTCACACACAGCTCCTCACACACAGCTCCTCACTCACACCTCCTCACACACACCTCCTCACACGCAGCTCCTCACTCACACCTCCTCACACACAGCTCCTCACACACAGCTCCTCACACACACCTCCTCACACACACCTCCTCACACGCAGCTCCTCACTCACACCTCCTCACACACAGCTCCTCACACACAGCTCCTCACTCACACCTCCTCACTCACACCTCCTCACACACAGCTCCTCACACACAGCTCCTCACTCACACCTCCTCACACACAGCTCCTCACTCACAGCTCCTCACTCACACCTCCTCACACACAGCTCCTCACACACAGCTCCTCACTCACACCTCCTCACACACACAGCTCCTCACACACAGCTCCTCACTCACACCTCCTCACACACAGCTCCTCACACACAGCTCCTCACTCACACCTCCTCACACACAGCTCCTCACACACAGCTCCTCACACACAGCTCCTCACTCACACCTCCTCACACACAGCTCCTCACACACAGTTCCTCACTCACACCTCCTCACACACAGCTCCTCACTCACAGCTCCTCACTCACACCTCCTCACACACAGCTCCTCACACACAGCTCCTCACTCACACCTCCTCACACACAGCTCCTCACACACACCTCCTCACACACAGCTCCTCACACACAGCTCCTCACTCACACCTCCTCACACACACCTCCTCACACACAGCTCCTCACACACACCTCCTCACACACAGCTCCTCTCACACAGCTCCTCACACACACCTCCTCTCACACAGCTCCTCACACACAGCTCCTCACACACACCTCCTCACACACAGCTCCTCACTGGTTCTTTCCTGTGTGTGTGTGTGTGTGTGTGTGTGTGTGTGTGTGTGTGTGTGTGTGTGTGTGTGTGTGTGTGTGTGTGTGTGTGTGTGTGCGTGTTCCAGGACTTCCTGTCTGACATGGCCATGTGTGAGGTGGACCGCTTCATCGACCGCGAGCACTTGATCTTCAGAGAAAACACACTGGCCACCAAAGCCATCGAGGAGTTCCTGAAGCTCATGGCGCACCGCTATCTTAAGGACACCATCGGTGAGTGCTGACGCGGAGTGTGTGTGTGTGTGTGAGGATGATGATGATGATGAAGCCGTCTCTGCAGGAGAGTTCATCCGTGCGCTGTACGAGTCGGAGGAGAACTGTGAGGTGGATCCGATGCGGACGCCTCCATCAGTGCTGGCCGACCATCAGGCTAACCTGCGCATGTGCTGTGAGCTGGCACTCTGCAAGATCATCAACTCCCATTGGTCAGTTCCACCCTGTCAGCTGACCCGCCCACCAACCAAACACTCTCAATACAACAACACATTCACATGTTCACGGTGCTCTGGCTTTATGATTCAATTCATTATTAGTATATATATATATATATTTTTTTTTTTATGATTTAATTATTTAGTAAATGCTTTATTTAGATGGTTTTTGTTTTTAAATTATTTTAATTTTACGTTTTCATGATTTAATTTATTATTAGTAAGTGTTTCATTTTTATTTTTTAAATGTTTTTAATTTTTTTTATTTATTTTCTAGTAAGTTTTTTGTTCTGAAATTAATGGATTTTTATGATTATTTTTAGATTATTTATTAAGTTTTATGTGTTTATGATTTAATTAATTAATACATCTTTTATTTTGATTGTTTTTATTTTTTAATTATTTGATTTAATTTTTCATTTTTATGATTTATATATTTAGTGTTTTTTTAATTAATTATTTGATTTAATTAATTATTATTAGTTTTTTGTATCTATTTAAGAGATTTATTCGATGTAATATTTTTATGATTTAATTTATTAGTACGTGTTTTATTTTTATTGCTTTTATTTTTTAATTTTTTAATTTTAAATTGTTTTATGATTTATTTTTTGTTAAGTTTTTTTTGTTTTGAAATTATTTGGATTTTATTAAGTATTTTTTAGTTTTTTATTGTATTTATTTTAAGATTATTTCGTACATTTTATATTTCTAGGATATAATTAATTAATACATATATTATTTTTATTTTTTTTATTTTTTTATTATTTTAAAAAAATATATATTGTTTTTTTATGTTTTTTTGTTTCGTTTTGTTTTGAATTTATTTTATTTTATTAATTATGTTTAGGTTTTTAATTGAATTTATTTTAAGATTTAATTAATACATCTTTTATTTTAATTGTTTTTATTGTGAAATTATTTTATTTTTAATTTTAATGTTTATGATTTAATTAATTAGTACATATATATTTGTTTATTTTTTTGAAATTAATTAATTTTCTTTTATATTTTATGATTTAATTCATTAGTAAGTGTTTTATTGTTTTATTTAGAAATATTTAGTAAACATTTTCCGTAATGATTTATTTAATTAGTAATATTTCAATTGTTTTTTATTAAAAATATTTATTCAAATTTTTACATTATTACATTATTAATAAATGTTTTATTTTTCAAATATATTTTTTATTATATAAATATTATAAAATGTATGGATTCATCGTTTGATCAGGGTCAATGCGGTGATCAGTCAGGAGGGCTTGAATCTCTTTGATTTGATTGGCTCTCGTTCTCCAGCAGAATGAAGCTCACAGTGGATCTCTCTCTCTCTCTCTCTCTCTCTCTCTCTCTCTCTCTCTCTCTCTCTGCAGTGTGTTTCCTCGAGAGCTGAAGGAGGTGTTTGCGTCGTGGCGTGTGCGCTGCGCTGAGCGTGGGCGCGAGGACATTGCGGATCGCCTCATAAGCTCCTCCCTCTTCCTCCGCTTCCTGTGTCCGGCCATCATGTCCCCGTCCCTCTTCAGCCTGACGCAGGAGTATCCGTCTGAGCGCACCTCGCGCACCCTCACCCTCATCGCCAAGGTGGTGCAGAGCCTGGCCAGCTTTTCAAAGTCAGTCACTAGAGTCCAGCGTCATCCAGCGTCCATCACCAGCTCTGACCCGTCAATCACCCATCACATGACACGCAAGGACACGCCCACTCTCGCTCCCATTCCCATCTAGGCGTCCATTTACTGTTATACTTCATGATTTGAATGTTTTCCATTTTAGTTTTTGTTAAAGTTTTAGTCATTTTTTAACTTAAACTAAATTAAATGAGCCCCGCACATGACATGCAGACAAAAAAACATCTTATTATATATATATATATATATATATATATACACCGATCAGCCATAACATACCAGGAACACCCCACAAGAGCTAGGTTGGGTTGTTTTAACCCAGCAGTTGGGTTGTTTTAACCCAGTACTTGGGTTGTTTTAACCCAGCGGTTGGGTTGTTTTAACCCAGCAATTGGGTTGTTTTAACCAGTGGTTGGGTTGTTTTAACCCAGCGGTTGGGTTGTTTTAACCAGTGGTTGGGTTGTTTTAACCCAGCAATTGGGTTGTTTTAACCAGTGGTTGGGTTGTTTTAACCCAGCAGTTGGGTTGTTTTAACCCAGCGGTTGGGTTGTTTTAACCCAGCGGTTGGGTTGTTTTAACCCAGCAGTTGGGTTGTTTTAACCCAGCGTTTGTGTTGTTTTAACCCAGCGGTTGGGTTGTTTTAACCCAGCGGTTGGGTTGTTTTAACCCAGCAATTGGGTTGTTTTAACCAGTGGTTGGGTTGTTTAAACCCAGTACTTGGGTTGTTTTAACCCAGCGGTTGGGTTGTTTTAACCCAGCAGTTGGGTTGTTTTAACCCAGCGGTTGGGTTGTTTTAACCCAGCGGTTGGGTTGTTTTAACCCAGCAGTTGGGTTGTTTTAACCCACTACTTGGGTTGTTTTAACCCAGCGTTTGTGTTGTTTTAACCCAGCGGTTGGGTTGTTTTAACCCAGCGGTTGGGTTGTTTTAACCCAGCAATTGGGTTGTTTTAACCAGTGGTTGGGTTGTTTAAACCCAGTACTTGGGTTGTTTTAACCCAGCGGTTGGGTTGTTTTAACCCAGCATTTGAGTTGTTTTAACCCAGCAAATGGGTTGTTTTAACCCAGCATTTGTGTTGTTTTAACCCAGCGGTTGGGTTGTTTAAACCCAGTACTTGGGTTGTTTTAACCCAGCAATTGGGTTGTTTTAACCCAGCGGTTGGGTTGTTTAAACCCAGCAATTGGGTTGTTTTAACCCAGCATTTGTGTTGTTTTAACCCAGCGGTTGGGTTGTTTAAACCCAGTACTTGGGTTGTTTTAACCCAGCAATTGGGTTGTTTTAACCCAGCGGTTGGGTTGTTTAAACCCAGCAATTGGGTTGTTTTAACCCAGCGGTTGAGTTGTTTAAACCCAGTACTTGGGTTGTTTTAACCCAGCGGTTGGGTTAAATGTTTTCTTAAAACAACCCAATTGCTGGGTTAGTCCTGCTTATTGTATCCCACCCACTAACAGAGATCACCAGTGTTACCTGGTTGTAACAAAGTTCGTAAAGGGACAAGGAAGAAGACAAGGGGTCGGCTTACTGGGACACAAACTCACTTTTATTTCGTGATTACTTAGATCACAAACAACGCACAACTCAAATTAAAAGTTCTCCCTCTTTGTCATCGTTTTGTTTCTGGCAGTTCCTCTCTGCAGCTCTCTCCTCTCGTGTCCCAGTGTGTGTCTGTCCAGCTCCTCTCTCTCCAGTCCCATTTCCTGGGTGGCTTATATCCTGTCTCCCCATGCCAATCACTGCAACAAGAGACAGGTGTTTCTCATTTGGCCTTGATTCACTTACACGCTCGTCCTCTGACTCTCTCTCCCGTCACAGACTTCGCTAAACCACGGCCCCCTCGCCACATAATCACAGAATAATTAGGAACAAACCTCCTATAATATCCCGCTAGCCCAAGGAACTGCCTCACCTCCTTTTTGGTCTTGGGTCTCGGGCAGGTTGCAACTGCTGCAGTTTTGTCTAATTGAGGACGCACCTGCCCATGACCCAAGTGGAAACCCAGATACCTGACCTCCACACGCCCAATCGCACACTACTCCGGGTCGGCCGTCAGCCCGGCCAGTCTCCGCGATCTCAGAACGGCCCGCACGTGCTCCATATGCTGCTGCCAATCATTACTATAGATGATGATGTCATCCAAGTATGCAGCGTGTGGCCGTAGAATTTTATCCATGAGGTGCTGAAACGTGGCCGGAGCCCCGAACAACCCGAACGGAAGTGTCACAAATTGGTGTAATCCAAACGGCTTCCTAAAGGCTGTTTTCTCTTTAGACAAAGGCGTTAAGGGGATCTGCCAATATCCCTTTGTTAAATCCAGCGTCGAATAAAAACGAGCCGTGCCTAGCCGATCGATAATTCTTCCTCAACCACTTTTTTCTTGTGTTCTGGTAACCTATAAGGCCGACTGCGACACCACGCCCGGCTCTGTCTCGATATGGTGCTGAATGAGGTTTGTCCGACCGGGTAAGGGGCGAGAACACATCCGCAAAAACGTCCTGCAACTGGGCTATGTCAGTGAGCTGCAGCGGCGAGAGATGATCTCCCCCTGGAGCCAGAGCGAGGGATGTACGCTTTGTGTTCACTTCTGGCCCGAGATCCTCCTCTCCGCTCACGGCCGCATTTCTTAAGGAGGTTAAGGTGATATATCTGATGTGTCCCGCTCCTATCCGATCGAATCACCTCATAATCGAGATCTCCTATTCGCCGTGTAACCACAAAGGGCCCTTGCCACTTGGCGAGCAATTTTGAGCTAGAAGTTGGGTTTATAAAAAAGTACTTTATCTCCCGGTGTAAATTCACGCAGTTTCGTTCCCCTATTGTACAGCCGGCTCTGTTTGTCTTGAGCCTGTAACAAATTCTCCACGGACAGCCGCCCCAATGTGTGGAGTTTTGTTCTCAGGTCCATGACATACTGAATTTCGTTATTGCCTTGCGAAGGTCCGTCCTCCCAAACCTCTCTGAGAACGTCCAACACCCCCCGAGGTTGACGTCCATAGAGAAGCTCGAACAGGGAAAACCCGGTGGAGGCTTGCGGGACCTCATGTACAGCAAACAACAGGGGTTCCAACCATTTATCCCAATTTTTGGCGTCTTCCTGTACGAACTTTCGGATCATTGTCTTCAAAGTGCAATTAAAAATGTTCCACTAAACCATCCGTCTGTGGGTGATAGACGCTGGTGCGGATCGATTTAACGCACAATAATCCATAAAGTTTGCGTAATGTATGTGACATAAACGCCGTGCCTTGATCAGTGAGGATCTCTTTCGGGATCCCCACCCGGGAGATTAAACTAAACAAAACCTCCGCAACACTCTTCGCAGAAATGCTACGAAGAGCAATTGCTTCGGGGTATCGTGTTGCATAGTCCACCAAGACCAATGCAGATCGCTCTAATGGTCCGATGAGGTCCATGCCCATTCTCTCGAAGGGGACCTGCATCAGCGGTAGAGGGCGCAAGGGCACTTTTGAAACGGCCGGTGGATTTACCAGCTGACATTCACAACACGACGCGCACCATCTGCGCACGTTCTCATGAATGCCCGGCCAAAAAAAACGGACCATTAAACGATTCAGTGTGGCCGCTTGACCGAAATGACCGGCCATAGGATTAGAATGAGCCGCCTGGAAAAGCATTTCCCGACGGCTTTTTGGAACTAACAACTGGGTTGAATCTTGGTTTGACTGAGTGTCCTGGGTCACTCGATACAACCAGTCTTTTAATATGGCAAAATAAGAATAAGAGAGTGGCTGCTCAGGATGGAGAAGCTGCCCGTCGATCGCTCGGACCTGAGCAAATGCATTTTTCAGCGGCTCATCTTGGGACTGTTCCAGAGGGAAATCATCGCGGTCAGTGAGGATCAGCCTCTCCACTCCGCTTCCTCTGCAACAGTACCCGATGGTCCCGGCTCAGTCTCCCCAACCTGCACAGCCGCTCTCTCTCCTCGCCCCTTCTTTTCCCCAGAGACATCCGCACATAGACACCCCAATAAACTACCAAATGCTGGCCAATTCGTACCCAAAATTAGCGGATGTCAGAGGTGCGGGTTAACTGCCACCTCCACTCTATGCTTTTGTCCCCGGAATTGAATTATAACCGTCACGAGAGGATAATCACCACATCCCCGTGCACACACCGTACCTTAAAGGGTTAGTTCACCCAAAAATTAAAATTGTGTGATTAATGACTGAGCCTCATGTGGTTGGACACCCGTCAGACCTCCGTTCATCTTCAGACACAAATGAAGATATTTTAGTGTAAATCTGATGCTCTGAAAGGCCTCCATTGGCTCAACTTTACACTCTCAAGACCCTTAAAAGACACTAAAGACTAAAGTTACAAAGTCCATCTCACTACAGCGGCTCTACAATAACTTTATGAATCGACGAGAATAGTTTCTGTGCGCAAAAAAACCCTAAATAACGACTTATATAGTGATGACGATTTCAAAACACGGCCTCATGAAGCTTCGAAGCGTTATGAATCAGTGAGTCGAATCATGATTCGGATCGCGTGTCAAACTGCTGAAATTTGGCGATTCAAACCACTGATTCAACTCACTGATTCATAACGCTTCGAAGCTTCATGATGCCGTGTTTTGAAATCGTCATCACTATATAAGTCGTTATTTAGGGTTTTTTTGCGCACAGAAACTATTCTCGTCTTCATAAAGTTATTGTAGAGCCGCTGTAGTGAGATGGACTTTGTAACTTTAGTCTTTAGTGCCTTTTAAGGGTCTTGAGAGTGTAAAGTTGAGCCAATGGAGGCCTTTCAGAGCATCAGATTTACACTAAAATATCTTCATTTGTGTCTGAAGATGAACGGAGGTCTGACGGGTGTCCAACCACATGAGGGTCAGTCATTAATGACACAATTTACAGTTTTGGGTGAACTAACCCTTTAACCATGCGGCTCTTATCCAATGCCAACGATTGTATCAGGCTTTGATGGATAGAGGTCTGGTTACACCCTGAATCCACCAGAGCCGGATAGGTACCCCCCTGAATACTCACTGGTATTTGGTACAGCCCGGCCCGATCGGGGGCAGCCTGAGGCGCATTGGGGACCCGGATCAGCGTTCCCATCTCCATCACTGGGCAACGATCTATAAAGTGACCCGGGTCCCCGCAGCGCCAACAGGCCGGCCCAGACTTCTCCGCCGCCCCAGTGGCAGGAAGGGAATCAAGGGATTGGCGTGGAGAGAAAGGGGAAACGGGACCAGAAGCTGGAGGGAACCCTCCCTCTCTCCTCTCGTGTCCCAGTGTGTGTCTGTCCAGCTCCTCTCTCTCCAGTCCCATTTCCTGGGTGGCTTATATCCTGTCTCCCCATGCCAATCACTGCAACAAGAGACAGGTGTTTCTCATTTGGCCTTGATTCACTTACGTCCTCTGACTCTCTCTCCCGTCACAGACTTCGCTAAACCACGCCCCCCTCGCCACACTGGTCATAATGTTATGCCTGATCGGTGTATATTGCGGGTCCTGTAAGTGTGATCTGGCTGTATCTTGATCTCTGTCTCATGTCGTCTCTCAGCGTCTCACGCCGGTCTGTGTTTAGAGTTGATCTTCCGTCTGTTGGCTCGTCGCTCATCATCTGTCTCTCTTTCTTTCTGTCGCCCATCACCGCTCTGCCCTGTCTCTCTCTCTCTCTCTCCCACACTGCGGTCTGTGTGTTCTCGGCAGGTTCAGTGGGAAGGAGGACTATCTGGGCTTCATGAACGAGTTCCTGGAGATGGAGTGGGGCTCCATGCAGCAGTTCCTGTACGAGATCTCCAACCTGGAGTGTGTGAGCAACGCCGGGGCCTTCGAGGGATACATCGACCTGGGCCGCGAGCTCTCCATCCTGCACAGCCTGCTGTGGGAGGTCATGGCCCAGCTGAGTAAGGTACGCAGTGTGTGTGTGTGCGTGTGTGTGTGTGAGAGTGTGCGTGTGTGTGAGTGTGTGTGTGTGTGTGTGTATGTGTGTGTGTGTGTGTGTGCATGTTTTTCTAGCCTGGTGGGGACTTCAACCTGACTGTAGACAGACTCATGGGGACTCGTGTCCTAAATTGAGGTCCCCACGGGCACAAAAGCTTATAAATCATTCAGAATGAGTTTTTATGAAAATGTAAAAATGCAGAATGTCTCCTGTGAGGGTTAGGTTTAGGGGCAGGGGCAGTGTAAGGGGATAGAAAATACGGTTTGTACAGTATAAAAACCATTACGCCTATGGTGAGTCCCCAGAAGGATAGCGCACCAGACTGTGTGTGTGTGTGTGTGTGTGTGTGTGTGTGTGTGTGTGTGTGAGTGAGTATGTGTGTGTGTGTGTGTGTGTGTGTGTGTGTGTGTGTGTGTGTGTGTGTGTGTGTGTGTGTGTGAGTGTGTGTGTGTGATGTTGGCAAACAGCTGAAGTGTGTTTCTGCTGTGTGTCCTCAGGATGCCATACTGAAGCTGGGCCCGTTGCCGCGGTTACTGAATGACATCAGCGTGGCGCTGAGGAACCCGCAGCTGCACCGTCAGGCCAGTCACCAGCCGCCCGAACGACACCTGACCCGGCCCACCTTCAGCCGCATCGCCACCAACGACTTCCAGAGCCTCATGATGAGGGACCTCAACAGGTCAGCTGACCAGCTGTCTGTCTGACCGTCTGTCTGTCTGACCATCTGTCTGACCGTCTGTCTGTGTGTCTGTCTGACCGTCTGTGTGTCTGTCTGACCGTCTGTCTGTGTGTCTGTCTGTCTGTCTGACCGTCTGTCTGTGTGTCTGTCTGACCGTCTGTCTGTCTGACCATCTGTCTGACCGTCTGTCTGTGTGTCTGTCTGACCGTCTGTCTGTGTGTCTGTCTGTCTGACCGTCTGTCTGTGTGTCTGTCTGACCGTCTGTCTGTCTGTCTGTCTGACCGTCTGTCTGTGTGTCTGTCTGACCGTCTGTCTGTCTGTCTGTCTGTCTGTCTGACCGTCTGTCTGTGTGTCTGTCTGACCGTCTGTCTGTGTGTGTGTCTGTCTGACCGTCTGTCTGTGTGTCTGTCTGACCGCCTGTCTGTGTGTCTGTCTGACCGTCTGTCTGTCTATCTGACCATCTGTCTGTCTGTCTGTCTGACCATCTATCTTTCTGTCTGACCGTCTGTCTGTCTGACCGTCTGTCTATCTGACCTTCTATCTGTCTGTCTGACCATCTGTCTGTCTGTCTGTCTGTCTTTCTGACCGTCTGTCTGTCTGTCTGTCTGTCTGTCTGTCTGTCTGACCATCTATCTGTTTGACCATCTATCTGACCGTCTGTCTGTCTGACCTTCTAACTGTCTGTCTGACCATCTGTCTGTCTGTCTGAACCTCTGTCTGTCTGTCTGTCTGTCTGACTATCTGTCTGTGAGACCATCTTATCTGTCTGTCTGACCATCTCTCTGTCTGACCGGCTATCTCTCTGACCGTCTGTCTGTTTGTCTGACCATCCGTCTGTCTGACCGCCTGTCTGTCTGTCTGACGTCTATCTGTCTGTCTGATGGTCTATCTGTCTGTCTGACCGGCTATCTGTCTGACCGTCTGTCTGTCTGTCTGTTTGACTGTCTGTCTGTCTGTCTGATCGTCTGTCTCTCTGTCTGACCGTCTATCTGTCTGAACATCTGTCTGTCTGTGTGTCTGTCTGACCATCTGTCTGTCTGTGTGTCTGACCCTCTTTCCATCTGTCTGACCGTCTCTCTGACTCTCTGTCTGTCTGTCTGTCTGTCTGTCTGACCATCCGTCTGTCTGACTGACCGTCTGTCTGTCTGTCTGACTATCTGTCTGTGTCTGACCATCTTGTCTGTCTGTCTGTCTGTCTGACCGGCTATCTGTCTGACATTCTGTCTGTTTGTCTGACCATCCGTCTGTCTGACCGTCTGTCTGTCTGACATCTGTCTGATGGTCTATCTGTCTGTCTGACCGTCTATTTGTCTGACCGTCTGTCTGTCTCTTTCTGACCGTCTGTCTGACCATCTATCTCTGTCTATTTGACTGTCTGTCTGTCTATCTATCTGTCTGACCATCTATCTCTCTGTCTATTTGACTGTCTGTCTGTCTGTCTATCTATCTGTCTGACCATCTATCTCTCTGTCTATTTGACCATATGTCTGTCTATCTGACATATGTCTATCTGACGTCTGTCTGACCGTCTGTTTTTCTGTTTATCTGTCTGACCGTCTGTTTGTCTCTCCCTGTCTCTCTGACTGTCTGTCTGTGTGTCTGACCATCTTATCTGTCTGTCTGACCATCTGTCTGACTGGCCGTCTGTCTGACCATCTATCTGTATGTCTGACCGTCTATCTGTCTGACCGTCTGTCTGACTGTCTGTTTGTCTGACCGTCTAATCTATCTGTCTATCTGTCTGACCATATATCTGTCTGTCTTTCTGTCTGACCATCTATCTCTCTGTCTATTTGATCGTCTGTCTGTCTGACTGTCTGTCTTTGTGTCTGACCATCTTATCTGTCTGTCTGTCTGACCGTCTGTCTGCTGTCTCTCCCTGTCTGTCTGACTTTCTGTCTGTGTGTCTGACCATCTTATCTGTCTGTCTGTCTGTCTGTCTTTCTGTCTGACCATCTATCTCTCTGTCTATTTGATCGTCTGTCTGTCTGACTGTCTGTCTTTGTGTCTGACCATCTTATCTGTCTGTCTGACCGTCTGTCTGTCTGTCTGTCTCTCCCTGTCTGTCTGACTTTCTGTCTGTGTGTCTGACCATCTTATCTGTCTGTCTGTCTGACCGGCTATCTGTCTGACCATCTATCTGTCTGTCTGACCGTCTATCTATCTAACAATCTGTCTGTCTGTCTGACCGTCTGTCTGACCATCTATCTGTCTGTCTGACTGTCTGTTTGACTGTCTCTCTGTTTGACCGTCTGTCTGACTGGCAGTCTGTCTGTCTGACTGGCTGTCTGTCTGACCATCTATCTGTCTGTCTGACTGTCAGTTTGTCTGTCTGACATCTGTCTGTCTTTCTGTCTGACCATCTATCTCTCTGTCTATTTGATCGTCTGTCTGTCTATCTGTCTGTCTTGTGTGTCTGACGTCTGTCTGTCTGTCTCTCCCTGTCTGTCTGTTCTTTAGTGAAACATTGCCTCTGTGTCTGTGTATTCCTCAGGCTGATGATCATGTGTGTGTGTGTGTGTGTGTGTGTGTGCTCAGCTCTATAGATATCTCCCGTCTGCCGTCTCCTACGGCTGGTCTGTCTGGCAGTGGTGTTCTGTCTCACCCTGGAATGGCTGCTTTCTCCGACCGGGATCCTCGAGGCAACAAAGATGTTTTCTATGTGACCCGCCCTCCTCTCGCCCGCTCAAGCCCCGCCTACTGCACTAGCAGCTCTGACATCACTGACCCAGACCCCAAGGTGCACACACTCACTCACACACACACACACACACACACACACACACACACACACACACATGTTTGTTTTTGTGAAATGTGAGGACATTCCATAGGCGTAACTGTTTTTTATACCGTACAAACCGTATTTTCTATCCCCTTACACTGCCCCCAAACCTACCCATCACACACACACACACACACACACACACACACACACACACACACACACACACACACACACCCACACACACACACACACACACACACACACACACACACACACACACACACTGCCCCTGCCCCTAAACCTACCCATCACACACACACACACACACACACACACACACACTGCCCCTAAACCTACCCATCACACACACACACACACACACACTGCCCCTAAACCTACCCATCACACACACACACACACACACAGCCCCTGCCCCTGCCTCTAAACCTACCCATCACACACACACACACACACACACACACACTGCCCCTGCCCCTAAACCTAACCATCACACACACACACACACACACACACACACACACACACACACACACTCACACTGCCCCTAAACCTACCCATCACACACACACACACACACACACACACTGCCCCTGCCCCTAAACCTAACCATCACACACACACACACACACACACACACACACACACACACACACACACACACACTCACACTGCCCCTAAACCTAACCATCACACACACACACACACACACACACACTCACACTGCCCCTAAACCTACCCATCACAGGAGACATTCCGCATTTTTACCTTTTCATAAAAACTCATTCTGAATGATTTATAAGCTTTTGTGCCCGTGGGGACCTCAATTTAGGACACGAGTCCCCATGAGTCTGTCTACAGTCAGGTTGAAGTCCCTACCAGGCTAGAAAAACATGTACACACACACACACACACACACTCACACACTGTCACACACTCTCTCACACACACACACACTCACACACTGTCACACACTCTCTCACACACACACACACACTCACACACACACACACACACACACTGTCACACACTCTCTCTCACACACACACACACACACACACACATTTGCACACTCACACACACACACACACGTGTATTTTTGACCAGTATACACGAGTAATGAATGTATAATAATAATATACAGTGAGTCTGAAGCGAATCAGACACGTGTGGAAACTCTTTAAACGCTTCGGTGTGACACGTCTGTGCTTCCATAGTAATATTGCTATTTAATTCATTATATAATAATTATACATCCAGCTCATATTTCACTTCAAAATCACATAAAAGAGACATTTAATTAATTTTTATTATTATTAATACATATCAAATTAATAAATAATCAGAGTATTTAACCTATTGTGATTGAGGAGCATAAATTTAAATGCTTAAATCAGCATAAAGTAATTATATCACACAACTCCACACCGGAGTTTAGGACATGAGCTGATGGTGAAGGAGTTTAGGACATGAGCTGATGGTGTAGGAGTTTAGGACATGAGCTGATGGTGTAGGAGTTTAGGACATGAGCTGATGGTGTAGGAGTTTAGGACATGAGCTGATGGTGCAGGAGTTTAGGACATGAGCTGATGGTGTAGGAGTTTAGGACATGAGCTGATGGTGTAGGAGTTTAGGACATGAGCTGATGGTGTAGGACTTTAGGACATGAGCTGATGGTGTAGGAGTTTAGGGCATGAGCTGATGGTGTAGGAGTTTAGGACATGAGCTGATGGTGTAGGACTTTAGGACATGAGCTGATGGTGTAGGAGTTTAGGACATGAGCTGATGGTGTAGGACTTTAGGACATGAGCTGATGGTGTAGGAGTTTAGGACATGAGCTGATGGTGCAGGAGTTTAGGACATGAGCTGATGGTGTAGGAGTTTAGGACATGAGCTGATGGTGTAGGAGTTTAGGACATGAGCTGATGGTGAAGGACTTTAGGACATGAGCTGATGGTGAAGGACTTTAGGACATGAGCTGATGGTGTAGGAGTTTAGGACATGAGCTGATGGTGTAGGAGTTTAGGACATGAGCTGATGGTGTAGGAGTTTAGGACATGAGCTGATGGTGTAGGAGTTTAGGACATGAGCTGATGGTGCAGGAGTTTAGGACATGAGCTGATGGTGAAGGACTTTAGGACATGAGCTGATGGTGAAGGACTTTAGGACATGAGCTGATGGTGTAGGAGTTTAGGACATGAGCTGATGGTGAAGGAGTTTAGGACATGAGCTGAGGGTGTAGGAGTTTAGGACATGAGCTGATGGTGTAGGAGTTTAGGGCATGAGCTGATGGTGTAGGAGTTTAGGACATGAGCTGAGGGTTTAGGAGTTTAGGACATGAGCTGATGGTGCAGGAGTTTAGGACATGAGCTGATGGTGTAGGAGTTTAGGACATGAGCTGATGGTGAAGGACTTTAGGACATGAGCTGATGGTGTAGGAGTTTAGGGCATGAGCTGATGGTGTAGGAGTTTAGGACATGAGCTGATGGTGTAGGAGTTTAGGACATGAGCTGATGGTGCAGGAGTTTAGGACATGAGCTGATGGTGTAGGAGTTTAGGACATGAGCTGATGGTGAAGGACTTTAGGACATGAGCTGATGGTGTAGGAGTTTAGGACATGAGCTGATGGTGTAGGAGTTTAGGACATGAGCTGATGGTGTAGGAGTTTAGGGCATGAGCTGATGGTGTAGGAGTTTAGGACATGAGCTGATGGTGCAGGAGTTTAGGACATGAGCTGATGGTGTAGGAGTTTAGGACATGAGCTGATGGTGAAGGACTTTAGGACATGAGCTGATGGTGTAGGAGTTTAGGACATGAGCTGATGGTGTAGGAGTTTAGGACATGAGCTGATGGTGCAGGAGTTTAGGACATGAGCTGATGGTGAAGGACTTTAGGACATGAGCTGATGGTGTAGGAGTTTAGGACATGAGCTGATGGTGTAGGACTTTAGGACATGAGCTGATGGTGTAGGAGTTTAGGACATGAGCTGATGGTGCAGGAGTTTAGGACATGAGCTGATGGTGAAGGACTTTAGGACATGAGCTGATGGTGTAGGAGTTTAGGACATGAGCTGATGGTGAAGGACTTTAGGACATGAGCTGATGGTGTAGGAGTTTAGGACATGAGCTGATGGTGCAGGAGTTTAGGACATGAGCTGAGGGTGAAGGAGTTTAGGACATGAGCTGATGGTGTAGGAGTTTAGGACATGAGCTGAGGGTTTAGGAGTTTAGGACATGAGCTGAGGGTGTAGGAGTTTAGGGCATGAGCTGATGGTGTAGGAGTTTAGAGCTGATGGTGTAGGAGTTTAGGACATGAGCTGATGGTGTAGGAGTTTAGGGCATGAGCTGATGGTGTAGGAGTTTAGGACATGAGCTGAGGGTGTAGGAGTTTAGGACATGAGCTGATGGTGTAGGAGTTTAGGGCATGAGCTGATGGTGCAGGAGTTTAGGACATGAGCTGATGGTGTAGGAGTTTAGGACATGAGCCGATGGTGTAGGAGTTTAGGACATGAGCTGATGGTGTAGGAGTTTAGGACATGAGCTGATGGTGTAGGAGTTTAGGACATGAGCCGATGGTGTAGGAGTTTAGGACATGAGCTGAGGGTGTAGGAGTTTAGGACATGAGCTGATGGTGTAGGAGTTTAGGACATGAGCTGATGGTGTAGGAGTTTAGGACATGAGCTGATGGTGTAGGAGTTTAGGACATGAGCTGATGGTGTAGGAGTTTAGGACATGAGCTGATGGTGTAGGAGTTTAGGACATGAGCTGATGGTGTAGGAGTTTAGGACATGAGCTGATGGTGTAGGAGTTTAGGACATGAGCTGAGGGTGTAGGAGTTTAGGGCATGAGCTGATGGTGTAGGAGTTTAGAGCTGATGGTGTAGGAGTTTAGGACATGAGCTGAGGGTGTAGGAGTTTAGGACATGAGCTGAGGGTGTAGGAGTTTAGGGCATGAGCTGATGGTGCAGGAGTTTAGGGCATGAGCTGATGGTGAAGGAGTTTAGAGCTGATGGTGAAGGAGTTTAGGACATGAGCTGATGGTGTAGGAGTTTAGGACATGAGCTGATGGTGCAGGAGTTTAGGGCATGAGCTGATGGTGAAGGAGTTTAGAGCTGATGGTGAAGGAGTTTAGGACATGAGCTGATGGTGTAGGAGTTTAGGACATGAGCTGATGGTGTAGGAGTTTAGGACATGAGCTGATGGTGTAGGAGTTTAGGACATGAGCTGATGGTGTAGGAGTTTAGGACGAGCTGAGGGTGTAGGAGTTTAGGACGAGCTGATGGTGTAGGAGTTTAGGACATGAGCTGATGGTGTAGGAGTTTAGGACATGAGCTGATGGTGTAGGAGTTTAGGACATGAGCTGATGGTGTAGGAGTTTAGGACATGAGCTGATGGTGTAGGAGTTTAGGACATGAGCTGATGGTGTAGGAGTTTAGGACATGAGCTGAGGGTGTAGGAGTTTAGGGCATGAGCTGATGGTGTAGGAGTTTAGGACATGAGCTGATGGTGTAGGAGTTTAGGACATGAGCTGATGGTGTAGGAGTTTAGGACATGAGCTGATGGTGTAGGAGTTTAAGACATGAGCTGATGGTGTAGGAGTTTAGGACATGAGCTGAGGGTGTAGGAGTTTAGGGCATGAGCTGATGGTGTAGGAGTTTAGAGCTGATGGTGTAGGAGTTTAGGACATGAGCTGAGGGTGTAGGAGTTTAGGACATGAGCTGAGGGTGTAGGAGTTTAGGGCATGAGCTGATGGTGCAGGAGTTTAGGGCATGAGCTGATGGTGAAGGAGTTTAGAGCTGATGGTGAAGGAGTTTAGGACATGAGCTGATGGTGTAGGAGTTTAGGACATGAGCTGATGGTGCAGGAGTTTAGGACATGAGCTGAGGGTGTAGGAGTTTAGGACGAGCTGAGGGTGTAGGAGTTTAGGACGAGCTGATGGTGTAGGAGTTTAGGACATGAGCTGATGGTGTAGGAGTTTAGGACATGAGCCGATGGTGTAGGAGTTTAGGATTGAGCTGATGGTGAAGGAGTTTAGGACATGAGCCGATGGTGTAGGAGTTTAGGACATGAGCTGAGGGTGTAGGAGTTTAGGACATGAGCTGAGGGTGTAGGAGTTTAGGACATGAGCTGATGGTGTAGGAGTTTAGGACATGAGCTGATGGTGTAGGAGTTTAGGACATGAGCCGATGGTGTAGGAGTTTAGGACATGAGCTGATGGTGAAGGAGTTTAGGACATGAGCCGATGGTGTAGGAGTTTAGGACATGAGCCGATGGTGAAGGAGTTTAGGACATGAGCCGATGGTGTAGGAGTTTAGGACATGAGCTGATGGTGAAGGAGTTTAGGACATGAGCCGATGGTGTAGGAGTTTAGGACATGAGCTGATGGTGTAGGAGTTTAGGACATGAGCTGATGGTGAAGGAGTTTAGGACATGAGCTGATGGTGTAGGAGTTTAGGACATGAGCTGATGGTGTAGGAGTTTAGGACATGAGCTGATGGTGTAGGAGTTTAGGACATGAGCTGATGGTGAAGGAGTTTAGGACATGAGCTGATGGTGTAGGAGTTTAGGACATGAGCTGATGGTGAAGGAGTTTAGGACATGAGCTGATGGTGTAGGAGTTTAGGACATGAGCTGATGGTGTAGGAGTTTAGGACATGAGCTGATGGTGTAGGAGTTTAGGACATGAGCTGATGGTGAAGGAGTTTAGGACATGAGCTGATGGTGTAGGAGTTTAGGACATGAGCTGATGGTGAAGGAGTTTAGGACATGAGCTGATGGTGTAGGAGTTTAGGACATGAGCTGATGGTGTAGGAGTTTAGGACATGAGCCGATAGTGAATGAGTTTAGGACATGATCTGATGGTGAATGAGTTTAGGACATGAGCTGATGGTGTAGGAGTTTAGGACATGAGCTGATGGTGTAGGAGTTTAGGACATGAGCCGATGGTGAATGAGTTTAGGACATGAGCTGATGGTGTAGGAGTTTAGAGCTGATGGTGTAGGAGTTTAGGACATGAGCTGATGGTGAATGAGTTTAGGACATGAGCTGATGGTGAATGAGTTTAGAACATGAGCTGATGGTGTAGGAGTTTAGAGCTGATGGTGTAGGAGTTTAGAGCTGATGGTGTAGGAGTAGGAGTTTATGAGCTGATGGTGTAGGAGTTTAGAGCTGATGGTGTAGGAGTTTATGAGCTGATGGTGTAGGAGTTTATGAGCTGATGGTGTAGGAGTTTAGAGCTGATGGTGTAGGAGTTTAGAGCTGATGGTGTAGGAGTTTAGAGCTGATGGTGTAGGAGTTTATGAGCTGATGGTGTAGGAGTTTAGAGCTGATGGTGTAGGAGTTTATGAGCTGATGGTGTAGGAGTTTAGAGCTGATGGTGTAGGAGTTTATGAGCTGATGGTGTAGGAGTTTAGAGCTGATGGTGTAGGAGTTTAGAGCTGATGGTGTAGGAGTTTAGAGCTGATGGTGTAGGAGTTTATGAGCTGATGGTGTAGGAGTTTATGAGCTGATGGTGTAGGAGTTTAGAGCTGATGGTGTAGGAGTTTAGAGCTGATGGTGTAGGAGTTTAGAGCTGATGGTGTAGGAGTTTATGAGCTGATGGTGTAGGAGTTTAGAGCTGATGGTGTAGGAGTTTAGAGCTGATGGTGTAGGAGTTTAGAGCTGAGGGTGTAGCAGTGGGTGGAGCAGCCGTCCGGTTCTCAAACGGTCTGGTGTTGTGTGTCCCGTCAGGTCCTCAGTGTGAATAAGAGTGTTTCTATGATGGACCTGCAGGACTCGCGCATCAACAGCGTGTCGAACCTGCACTCCGTCAACGACCTGCTGAACTCGTCTCAGGGCTCTCTGGCCGGGCTGGGCTTTGGTCTGGGTGGCGCCCCCCTCAGGGCCGGAGGACGCGTGTCAGCCGGGTCGGGCGGCTCCAGCATGTCGGGCGGCCTGAGGCTCAGCCACCCGGGCCTGGGCACGGACTCGCTGTCGCAGCAGCAGCAGCAGCAGGCGGCCGCCATGCACGTGCCCCTGTCCTTCCAGAACCCGCTGTTCCACCTGGCCTCGGACGGGCCGCAGTACCACACGCCCCCCCACGCGCCCGCCGCCCCCCCGCCACTGCTGCTGGCGCCCGAGCCGGAGAACGGGCACGTGGGCTTCGGCGTGCCATCCTTCGGGCACAGCGGGTTCTCTCGCAGTGAGGATCTGTCGGCGCTGCGGGCGCAGAACAGCCTGGTCCAGCCCAACATCGTCCACTCGCACAGCTACAGCGACGACTTCACCCGCCACAACCAGGCCGACTACGCCCGCAGGCAGCTCTCACTGCAGATGCAGGTAAACGTCCAGCTCAGCGCTTCACATTTCAAATGGGGAAAAGTCAGCAATAGATAATTTTCTCTATGCAAAATATTTAAAAAGCTATTTTGCATAAAAATACGTAAATTACATAAAAAAACAAACACTTTTCTATAAATTCATCAAAATGAATACAATAATTTATCATTTATCGAATAATTTTCTTTATGCAAAATATTTAAAAAGCTATTTTGCATAAAAATACATAAATTACAAAAAAAAACACTTTTCTATAAATTCATCAAAATGAATACAATAATTTATCAAATAATTTTCTTTATGCAAAATATTTAAAAAGCTATTTTGCATAAAAATACATAAATTACATAAAAAAACAAACACTTTTCTATAAATTCATCAAAATGAATACAATAATTTATCATTTATCAAATAATTTTCTTTATGCAAAATATTTAAAAAGCTATTTTGCATAAAAATACATAAATTACATAAAAAAACAAACACTTTTCTATAAATTCATCCAAATGAATACAATAATTTATCATTTATCAAACAATTTTCTTTATGCAAAATATTTAAAAAGCTATTTTGCATAAAAATACATAAATTACATAAAAAAATACTTTTCTATAAATTCATCAAAATGAATACAATAATTTATCATTTATCAAATAATTTTCTTTATGCAAAATATTTAAAAAGCTATTTTGCATAAAAATACATAAATTACATAAAAACAAACACTTTTCTATAAATTCATCAAAATGAATACAATAATTTATCATTTATCAAATAATTTTCTTTATGCAAAATATTTTGAATTGTACTTTGCATTTGATTATTTAAACCAATTTTTTTAATTAAATCAGAATATTATATATTTTTTATTCAAAAATTTTTTTTTTTTCATATTTAAGTAAACATTTTAAATTTTAACTATTTACAACAAAGCCCAAGCCCAACACCCAAAACAATATATATAAGGATTGAATATTAAATTTTTTATTAAAGAATAAGAAACTTTTCTATAAATTCATCATAATGTAAATAATTTATCATTATTTTTACAGCATTACAATAATGTGTTGAATTATTCGTAAAACAATGTCCTAGTGAATCAAAAATCATACTGTACAGGATTGTTTGGAGAATCTGGAAATGTTATGGCATTTTAACAGTTATTCAGAAATGAATGAATAATTAAAATGTCAAATTTGAATATTTAAAATAAGTAATGCTACGACTTCACCCGCCACAACCAGGCCGACTACGCCCGCAGGCAGCTCTCACTGCAGATGCAGGTAAACGTCCACCCCACCGCAAAAACATTCGCTTTATGCAAAATATTTCGTAAATAAAGAATAAAAAATATATAATATTCTGATTTAATAAAAAAAATGGTTTAAATAATCAAATGCAAAGTACAATTTAAAATATCTTGCATAAAGAAAATTGTATATTGTATTCATTTTGATGAATTTATAGAAAAGTGTTTGTCGTACTGCCTGTTTTTTTATGTAATTTATATATTTTTATGCAAAATAGCTTTTTAAATATTCAGAATAATAAAAACGATATGTCTCGATAATACTCAAATAACTAAAATACACCGTACGATTAATTACTTATAAATATGGAGTTTAGCATAGAACTAGAAAATGTTATATTAATAATTCATAATAAGTAATTATAATAACTGTAAAATGTACAAATTGTTCAATGAATATGTATTATAAATATGTATTAGTCTGAATATTTATTCATAAGTAGCATTACTTATTATAAATATTCATTTTGACATTTTAATTATTCATTAATTTCTGATCAACTGTTAAAATGCCATAATATTTCCAGATTTTTCAAACAATCCTATACAGTAATACTGTAAAAATAATGATAAATTATTTACATTATGATGAGTATATAGAAAAGTTTCTTATTTAAAGTTTTTTATTTTTTATTAAAACGTTTAATATTCAATCCTAAAATCCAAAATTAAAATGTTTAATAAATAAAGAATAAAAAATATATAATATTCTGATTTAATAAAAAAAATGGTTTAAATAATCAAATGCAAAGTACAATTTAAAATATTTTGCATGAAGAAAATGATTTGATACATGATCAATTATTGTATTCATTTTGATTAATTTATAGAAAAGTGTGTCGTACTGCCTGTTTTTTATGTAATTTATGCATTTTTATGCAAAATAGCTTTTTAAATATTCAAATAAAACATGTCAGAATAATAAAAACTATAATTATGTCTCGATAATACTAAAATAACTAAAATACACCTTACTCAGTAATAATTACAAATTAAGATTAATTAGTTATAAATATGGAGCTTAGCATAGAACTAAAACATTTTATATTAATAATTCATAATAAGTAATTATAATAAATGAAAAATGTATACAAACAACATTTACAAAATGTACAATGAATATGTATTATAAATATTTATTAGTCTGAATATTTATTCATAAGTAGCATTACTTATTTTAAATATTCAAATTTGACATTTTAATTATTCCAGTACTTGGCTTGTTTTAACCCAGCGGTTGGGTTGTTTTAACCCAGCAATTGGGTTGTTTTAACCCAGCGGTTGGGTTGTTTAAACCCAGTACTTGGGTTGTTTTAACCCAGCGGTTGGGTTGTTTTAACCCAGCAAATGGGTTGTTTTAACCCAACATTTGGGTTGTTTTAACCCAGCGGTTTGGTTGTTTAAACCCAGTACTTGGGTTGTTTTAACCCAGCATTTGTGTTGTTTTAACCCAGCGGTTGGGTTGTTTTAACCCAGCATTTGTGTTGTTTTAAGCCAGCGGTTGGGTTGTTTTAACCCAGCAATTGGGTTGTTTTAATATTTTAAATTGTACTTTGCATTTGATTATTTAAACCATTTTATTTTATTAAATCAGAATATTATATATTTTTTATTCTTTATTTATTAAACTTTTTAATTTTGAACTATTTACAACAAAGCCCAAGATCCGCCCACAATCATAAGATATAAAGATAAGACCTAATAAAATAAAATAAATAAATACATTTAGTAAAAAAAGTAAATAAAGATGACACCCAAAACAATATATACAGTATAAGGATTGAATATTAAACGTTTTAATAAAAAATAAAAAACTTTAAATAAGAAACTTTTCTATAAATTCATCATAATGTAAATAATTTATAATTATTTTTTACAGCATTACAATAATGGGAATTTGGGGTTAAATGTGTTGAATTATTTGTAAAATAATGTCCTAGTGAAGCAAAAATCTTAATTTACAGGATTGTCATGCTCATGCTGGAAAATATGGAAATATTATGGTATTTTAACAGTTAATCAGAAATTAATTAATAATTAAAATGTCAAAATGAATATTTATAATAAGTAGCATTATAAATATTCAGACTGATAAATATTTATAATACAAATTCATTGTACATTTTGTTTGTATACATTTTACATTTATTATTATTACTTATGAATTATAAATATAAAAATTTCTAGTTCTATGCTGAACTCCATATTTATAATTAATCAATCTTACTGAGTAAGGTGTATTTGAGTAATTTGAGTATTATCGAGACATTATTATCGTTATTATTATTATTATTCTGACATGTTTTATTTGAATGTAGTAAATGTGTTGTGAGTAGCACATGTGTTTAGTTGCTGTGAATGTGTGTGTGGCGTCAGGAGAATCTCCAGCAGCAGGTCCTGATGGGCATGGGCCCTCAGACGGCCACGGGCACCGGCACGCCCGCCTCTCTGGCCACGCCCCCGACCACCATTCACCCCGTCCGCCAGGCCTCCATGGCCCCCACCCCTCCCCAGCGGGTGAAGCCTCAGCCCTCCCACCAGCTGTCCGTCAGCTCGGCCGCCAACTCCACGCCCCCGAAGACACGCCCCCAGAGCGGGAACCTCCTCCAATCGCCCGAGTCCAGCTATGGGGGCAGGCAGTTGCCGAGGCAACAGCTGTCAGTCAAGGACAGCCCCGCCCCCGGTCTGCCGCATCAGTCCAGCACGGCTGCTGAGAACCCCGCCCCTCAGGGAGGAGCCAATGAGAGCGCAGAGAACACGCCGAGCAACCAACCAGCAAAAGCCTCGCAACAGACCAACCAACAGCATCTGCTCAAGCCCACCGGGAACAAACAGGTGCGCTCAAAACATGAACTTTTTGAGTTAGTTGCACTCAAATCATCCTTGTTCACACTACTCAAAAAACTCATGTAGCTAAATTTACTTCGATCTACTGAGTTGTTTCTACTAAACATGAGTATTGTCAGCTTTACTTAATAAGTGTTTGTTCGGTCAACTTAACATCGCTGAGTGAAACGAACAAACTGGGCTGTAGTTCCCAGCATGCTTTGCAAGGGTCTGCATTAGGAGAGTCAATTATTCGATTAAAGTGTTATTTTTAGGGCTGTCAAAAGATTAATCGCGGTTAATCGCATCCAAAATAAAAGTTTGTGTTTACATAATATATGTGTGTGTACTCTGTTAATTATTATTTATATATAAATACACACACAGCATGTATATATTTAAGAAAAATTTTATTTTTATATATAAAACATTTATATTTATATATATTATAGATTATATAAATGTATATACAGTATATACATGCAAATATTTCTTAAATATATTCATGAATGTGTGTGTATTTATATATCAATAATAATTAACAGAGTACACACACATATATTATGTAAACACAAACTAGAGCAAGTAGTTAATTTAATAAGGTAAATTAAATCAATAAATGTGTTCTCCTAACATAAGAAAGTTTTATAAATGTAGCAGAACATTATTAAGTAAACTGCACATATAAATATTATGTAACAGTGACAAATTCAAATGGTTTGTATTGACTTAAAGGATTATTTCACTTTTAAATAAACTTTTGCTGATAGTTTCCTCACCTCATGTCATCCGAGATGTCCATGTCTTTCTTTCTGCAGTCGAAAAGAAATGAAGGTTTTGGATGAAAACAGTCCAGGGTTTTTCTCCATATAATGGACTTCAATGGGCTCCAAACGGGTCAAATATCAGTTTCAGTGCAGCTTTAAACGACACCAGATGATGAATAAGGGTCTGATCTAGACAAACCATCAGTTTC
Organism: Gobio occitaniae; assembly: GCA_033150135.1. NCBI lineage: Eukaryota > Metazoa > Chordata > Actinopteri > Cypriniformes > Gobionidae > Gobio > Gobio occitaniae. The sequence goes on from JARQWZ010005637.1 coordinate 26,002, forward strand.
TGAGAGAAACCCAGCAGTATTTATGCTATTATTTTACCTCTTATCAGACGAACATGATCATCTCTGAGCTCAGACATAACTTCCGCTAAGTGAGGTCAAAATACGAGCGTGGTCATAGATATATCGATAGTAGATTCCTCATACTACTGATCCGTGCAGTCGCTAATGAGGCATCTACGTATACATCTATGACTACGCTCGTATCGTCTGGTGTCGTTTGAAGCTGCAATGAAACTGTAATTTGGAGCCCATTGAAGTCCATTATATGGAGAAAAACCCTGGACTGTTTTCATCCAAAACCTTCATTTCTTTTCAACTGAAGAAAGAAAGACATGGACATCTTGGATGACATGGGGGTGAGGAAACTATCAGCAAAAGTTTATTTAAAAGTGAACTAATCCTTTAAAGACATTTTGTCGGCTTTACTTGACTTTCTTTTGTTCATATAGCTCAATTGTTATGTGTAAAAATGACTCGATATAGTTGTGGAACTACTTGACGCAGCTTTTTTAAGTAAATTCAACAAAAAAAAATTTGAGTGTGGCGTGTGTGTTCACGTGTTCTCTCTCTGTGTGTGTGTGTGTGTGTGTGTGTGTTTAGGGCTCAAAGTCTCCGTCCACCCTCAACACCCCCACTGCGGCGTCTGAGCGTACGGTGGCCTGGGTGTCCAATATGCCTCACCTGTCCGCCGACATCGAGAGTCTGCGAGTGGACCGAGAGGAGTTCAAGCTGAAGGAGCACTCCAAGAGCATGGACGAATCCCGTCTGGACCGGGTCAGTGCTGACCGCTCGCCATCCTGCCATAACTCACACGCCCAGAGGATTTATCACCTCAAATCAAGGCCAAAGAATGGGTTATATTTACTAAATATTGTTTCACGATGTAAATGTAATAGAGACTTCAGAATTAAATGTCATTGTGCAACAAAAATCAGAATGGCATTGTTTTAAAATGCTTTAAATAATACGTTTAAAAATAAATAAATAACTTTTTTTATGCAAAATATTTAAAATTATATTTTGCATAAGAAAAATGCTGACATTCTTATGACCAATGTTAAAATGTTACTTTGCATAATGCAAATGAAGAATATATAATAATACCAACATATTTGGTGATAAAAACAGTAATTAAAAACTCTATATTTTGCATAAATTAAATGAAGAATGATTTTGCATTAAACAATGATGTCATAGTGCAATTAAACATTATAACTCATTTTAAATCATTAATATGTTTAAAACACTTGTCTTCATGCAAAATATTTAAAATTATATTTTGCATTAAGAAAAAATGAAAAATATGTTTAGGACCAAAGAGTTTGGCAATAAAAATCTATAAAACATCTGCAAAATATTTTGCATAAATTAAATGAAGAATGATCTTGACATTATTGATTATGTTGTCATAGTGCAAAACAAATTATAATGGCTTTATTTTTTTATTAATACATTTAAAAATAAAAATAAAAATTTTCAATGTAAATTCAAAAATAAATAAATATTTGTCTACATGTTAAATATTTACAATTATATTTGCATAAGGAATAAAGACCAAAAGTTAGATTTTTCGCATTTTGACATTATTTTCTTAATAATTAAACAAAAATACATTTTGTATTTTTAAATTTTTAATTGTCAGTAAAATATCCTTCATTTAAACTTACATTTTAAATTAATTTTAAAAAAATGTTTTAATAAAAAAAATGCAAAAAATGTAAATTGCAGACATTCATATGACCAAAAGATACATTTTGCATTGTGAATTGTTTATTTTATTATTTACAGTTTTTATTTTGCATAAATTGTGACATTATTGACATTATTTAAATTATTTTTTTAATAAAAAGTACATTTAAAAATAAACAATTTACGATGTAAATTTTAAAATAAATAATTATTTCTATTCATGCAAATTAAACTATTTTTAGGACCAAAAGTTTGATTTTGAAAAGTGACATTATTTTTTAAATAATAACACACAATCATCCGTTTGTATACTTAAATAAAAATATTACTGAATTTAAAAATAAATAACTGTTTTTATGCTAAATATTCAAAACGACCAAAAGGTATGTTTTTGCATTGTAAATATTATTTAAAAATGTTACTTTGCGTGAAGAAAATGAAGAATATTTTTAGGACCAAAGAGTTTGGCAATAAAACTGAAAAAAAATCTATAAAACATCTGCAAAATATTTTGCATAAATTAAATGAAGAATGATCATTATTGATTATGTTGTCATAGTGCAATACAAATTATAATGGCTTTATTTTTTTATTAATACATTTAAAATTAAAAAAAAAAAAAATCAATGTAAATTCAAAAATAAATAGATATTTGTCTACATGCAAAATATTTACAATTATATTTGCATAAAGAATATTTTTTTTTAGATTTTTCGCATTTTGACATTATTTGCTTAATAATTAAACATTTTGTATTTTTTAATGTTTAATTGTCAGTAAAATATTATTTATTTAAACTTACATTTTAAATTAATGAATTATTGTTTTTATGCAAAAAAATTTAATTGCAGAACAAAAGATACGGTTTGTAAATATATACATTTAAAAATAAAAAATTTTCGATGTAATTTTAAAATGAATAATTAATTGTATTCATGCAATATTTAAAATTAAATTTGCATAAAAATTTTGAAAAGTGACAACAATCATCCTTTTGTATACTTAAAAAAAATATATTACTGAATTTGAAAATAAATGTTTTTATGCTAAATATTCAAAACGATATTTTACATAAAGAAAATGCAGACCAAAAGATATGTTTTTGCATTGTAAATATTCTTTAAAAATGTTACTTTGCGTGAAGAATATGTTTAGTTCATTTGGCCTAAAGGCAAGGATCCGTAAGTGTGTGTGTGTGTGTGTGTGTGGCGGCAGGTGCGCGAGTACGAGGAGGAGATCCACTCGCTGAAGGAGCGGCTGATGATGTCACACAGGAAGCTGGAGGAGTATGAGCGGCGGCTCCAGTCTCAGGAGCATCAGACCAGTAAGATCCTGCTCCAGTACCAGAGCCGGCTGGATGACAGCGAGAGACGCCTGCGCCAGCAGCAGGTGGAGAAGGACTCGCAGATCAAGGGCATCATCAACAGGTCAGACGCGTCTCGCGCGCCGCCATTTTGTGCCCGCGCATCCAGAGCATCCTGGGAATGTGTGTGTGTGTGTTGCAGGTTGATGGCGGTAGAGGATGAGCTGAGAGGAAGTGGAATGCCTGACCTCAAAACCAGATTATTCACAGAACAGGTTTGTCACACACACTCTAGGACACACTCCGTCTGTGTCTCTCCACCGGTCAGGGCTCGCTCGTGACATCATCACATGTGTGTGTGCGGGATGAACCATGTGACCTGATCTGATGAGTGTGTATCGGCTGCTTCCAGGGATTCATGATCTTCTGGTCCTTTGATTTGAGTCCATAAAGCTCCAGTCATCAAATATAGCGTAAAAGATCTCGAAATTACCACATAATATCATGACATCATATACTGTTGACACCATGAACAACAGTGATAACTATAACAATCACGATACCGATAACAATAACTATAGTGATATTAATAACTATTCCGAAAACAATAACTATAGTGATATTAATAACTATACCGATAACAATAACTATAGTGATATTAATAACTATACTGATAACTATAGTGATATTAATAACTATACCGATAACTGTAGTGCTATTAATAACTATACCGATAACGATAACTATAGTGCTATTAATAACTATACCGATAACTATAGTGCTATTAATAACTATACCGATAACTGTAGTGCTATTTATAACTATACCGATAACTGTAGTGATATTAATAACTATACCGTTAACTATAGTGATATTAATAACTATACCGATAACTGTAGTGCTATTAGTAACTATACCGATAACTATAGTGCTATTAATAACGATAACTATAGTGCTATTAATAACTATAACGATAACGATAACTATAGTGCTATTAATAACTATACCGATAACTGTAGTGATATTAATAACTATACCGATAACTATAGTGATATTAATAACTATACCGATTACTATAGTGCTATTAATAACTATACCGATAACAATAACTATAGTGATATTAATAACTATACCGATAACTATAGTGATAATAATAACTATACCGATAACTGTAGTGATATTAATAACTATACCGATAACTATAGTGATATTAATAACTATACCGATAACTATAGTGATAATAATAACTATACCGATAACTATAGTGATATTGATAACTATACCGATAACTATAGTGATATTAATAACTATACCGATAACTATAGTGATAATAATAACTATACCGATAACTATAGTGATATTAATAACTATACCGATAACTATAGTGATAATAATAACTATACCGATAACTGTAGTGATATTAATAACTATACCGATAACTATAGTGATATTAATAACTATACCGATTACTATAGTGCTATTAATAACTATACCGATAACGATAACTATAGTGCTATTAATAACTATACCGATAACTGTAGTGATATTAATAACTATACCGATAACTATAGTGATATTAATAACTATACCGATTACTATAGTGCTATTAATAACTATACCGATAACAATAACTATAGTGATAATAATAACTATACCGATAACTGTAGTGATATTAATAACTATACCGATAACTATAGTGATATTAATAACTATACCGAAAACTATAGTGATAATAATAACTATACCGATAACTGTAGTGATATTAATAATTATACCGATAACTATAGTGATATTAATAACTATACCGATAACTATAGTGATAATAATAACTATACCGATAACTGTAGTGATATTAATAACTATACCGATAACTATAGTGATATTAATAACTATACTGATTACTATAGTGCTATTAATAACTATACAGATAACAATAACTATAGGGATATTAATAACTATACCGATAACTATAGTGCTATTAATAACTATACCAATAACTATAATGATATTTATAACTATACCGATAACTATAGTGATTTTAATAACTATACCGATAACTGTAGTGCTATTAATAACTTTACTGATAACTATAGTGCTATTAATAACTATATCGATAACTATAGTGATAATAATAACTATAACGATAACTATAGTGCTATTTATAACTATACCGATAACTATAGTGATTTTAATAACTATACCGATAACTGTAGTGCTATTAATAACTTTACTGATAACTATAGTGCTATTAATAACTATATCGATAACTATAGTGATAATAATAACTATACAGATAACTGTAGTGCTATTAATAATTTTACAGATAACTATAGTGCTATTAATAACTATACCGATAACTATAGTGATATTAATAACTATTATCACTATAGTTATCGGTATAGTTATTAATATCACTATAGTTATCGGTATAGTTATTAACATCACTAAAGATACCGGCATAGTTATTAATAACACTATAGTTATCGGTAAAGTTATTATTATCATCACTATAGTTATCGGTATAGTTATTATTATCACTATAGTTATCGGTATAGTTATTATTATCACTATAGTTATCGGTATAGTTATTAATAACACTATACTTATCGGTAAAGTTATTATTATCACTATAGTTATCGGTATAGTGATTATTATCACTATAGTTACCGGTAAAGTTATTATTATCACTATAGTTATCGGTATAGTTATTATTATCACTATAGTTATCGGTATAGTTATTAATAGCACTAGTGATAATAATAACTATACCGATAACTATAGTGATAATAATAACTATACCGATAACTATAGTGGTAATAATAACTATACCGATAACTATAGTGATGATAATAATAACTTTACCGATAACTATAGTGTTATTAATAACTATGCCGATAACTATAGTGATATTAATAACTATACCGAAAACTATCGTGATATTAATAACTATACCGATAACTATAGTGATAATAGTTATTATTATCACTATAGTTATCGGTATATTAATAACCATAATAATAACTATACCGATAACCAGTGTTGGGCACGTTACTTTAAAAAAGTAATTAGTTATAGTTACTAGTTACTTCTTACAAATAGTAACTGAGTTAGTAACTGAGTTACATCATTATAAAAGTAACCAATTACCAGGGAACGTAACGTCCGGTTACGTATGTAACCCTCGTTCCCTGAGGAGGGAACGGAGACGTACGTTAGTGACTAACGAATGGGGGTTTCGCTTAGAAGCCAATCATCTTCATTGTATTCAACAGCGCCCAATGGCAGTGCCAATGCCATGGGCATGCGGAATTTGCATGCGTAACTCCGCCCCACCTCGTGGGTATATAAGGAAGTACGCTGGCAACATCGCATTATGTTACTGCTGCAGGAGCCAAGACTGAACTCCGCGTTCCAGGCAGCACAGCTGAGGTGGCTAAGGAAACGTACGTCTCCGTTCCCTCCTCAGGGAACGAGGGTTACATACGTAACCGGACGTTCCCTTTCGTTCAGTCACTACGACGTACGTTAGTGACTAACGAATGGGGGAACCTGTAAAACAGCGCCACTCAGCTGTCATCCAGTGCCCTGCGTAAGTGTGAGATCCCGCCACTTAAGGCCCTAGGACTCCCACTTATCACAGGATTACCAAGGTACACTGGGAAGCATATCCCAGTGAGGGAATGCCAAGATGCCTACCCGTGGGGAGGACTTAGAGAATACACATATGACCCGCTGTGGGCTGCATATGGAAGATCTCTAGGGTACCAGCCGAAGGTGGATTTTTAACCCTAGGTGTGGCAGGGACTTGCCAAGGGAAAGACACCTGCTCACTGAGGAGGCTTACGGTGGGAATACTCGTGTGGGGGTCGCCGGAGGGGAACCATGCACACGGAGCACCTGGCCGGACATGAGGGTCTGGGCTCGAAAGGGCAGACTGAACTGATGTCGGCGTCAGCAGTGCTGGAGGAGCTCAGGGCTCTCGGGGAGCTCACCTGAGGAAAATATCGCACGTATCCAGTCCTGGGAGTGGAATGGCGAGCAAGCGAAGACACCTGAGCCTGGCCCATTACCGGCCCCTCGGGGGGGCGAGTACAAAGTCGGACACTGGCTCCACTCGGAGATTGTAGAATCTGGCGAATGTGTTGGGTGTCGCCCAGCCTGCAGCTCTGCAGATGTCTGTTAGCGAGGCGCCATGCGCTAGAGCCCAAGAGGAGGCCACACTCCGGGTGGAGTGTGCCCTCACACCAAGGGGACATGGTCGACCTTGCTGCTGGTAAGCCAAAACAATGGTGTCCACCACCCAGTGAGACAACCTCTGCTTTGAGAGAGCACTTCCCTTCCGCTCTCCACCATAACAGACAAAGAGCTGGTCTGAGGTCCTGAAACACTGCGTCTTGTCTACGTAAGCGCGGAGAGCGCGTACTGGACAGAGCAATGCCAAGGCTGGGTCTGCCTCCTCCAAAGGCAGCGCTTGCAGGTTCACCACCTGATCTCGGAACGGAGTGGTAGGAACCTTGGGCACATATCCGGGCCGGGGTCTCAGGATCACGTGAGAGTTAGCCGGCCCGAACTCAAGGCACGCTTCGTCAACCGAAAATGCTTGCAGGTCCCCGACCCTCTTAAGCGAGGCCAATGCGGTCAGCAGAGCCGTCTTCATAGACAAGAACTTAATCTCGGCCGACCGCAAAGGCTCAAAGGGAGGCCTCCGCAGAGCACTTAAGACTACTGAGAGGTCCCAAGAGGGAACGAGAGGAGAGCGAGGAGGATTCAGTCTCCTCGCTCCCCTCAGGAACCTGATGACCAGGTCGTGCTGACTTACCTTTTTGTCTCCCAGGAGATCGTGGTAGGCAGATATTGCGGCCACGTAAACTTTAAGGGTGGAGGGAGACAGCCTTCGCTCCACCCCCTCCTGGAGAAACGATAGCACGGACCCGATCGGGCATTTCCAGGGGTCTTCTTGGCGGGAAGAGCACCATTTGACGAAGAGGTTCCACTTCAACGCGTAGAGACGTCGTGTAGACTCAGCTCTAGCGGAAGTGATGGTAGCGACCACCGCAGGTGGAAGGCTACTCAAACCTGCCGTGTCCCGTCCAGAAGCCACACGTGGAGCTTCCAGAACGCTGGACGCGGGTGCCAAAAGGTGCCCCGTCTCTGAGTCAGGAGGTCCGGACTCAGAGGAATAGGCCAGGGAGGGGCTGTCGCAAGGAGTAAGAGTTCGGGGAACCAGGTCTGGCCGTGCCAGTACGGGGCGACTAAAATGACCTGCTCCTTGTCCTCCCTGATCTTGCACAGTACCCGTGCAAGAAGGCTCACTGGGGGAAACGCATACTTGCGTAGCCCTGACGGCCAGCTGTGCGCCAGTGCATCCGTGCCGAGGGTGCCCTCGGTCAGGGAATAATACAGGGAGCAATGGGAAGAGTTCTGGGAGGCAAACAGATCTACCTGTGCGTCGCCGAACCGTTCCCATATCAGCTGGACCGTCTGGGGGTGGAGTCTCCATTCTCCGGGGAGAGGCTGAAACCGTGAGAGCTCGTCGGCTGCACAGTTCAGGTCTCCCGGGATGTGGACAGCACGAAGGGACCTCAGGCGCTTCTGACTCCACAAAACGAGATGGCGGGCGAGTTGAGACATACGGCGGGAGCGTAGACCGCCCTGGTGGTTGATGTACGCTACTACGGCCGTGTTGTCTGTCCTGACTAGCACATGTTGACCCCTCAGCAACGCTCGGAAGCGGTGCAGGGCGAACCGTACAGCCAGTAACTCGAGGCAATTGACATGCAGAAGACGCTGGGGTCCTGTCCAGGAGCCCGCGGCTGCTTGTCCATTGCACATGGCACCCCAGCCCGTGGATGATGCATCTGTTGTCACAACAATATGCCTGGAAGCTCGTTCTAAGGACACTCCGGTCCGTAGAAACTTGAGGTTCGACCACGGGGTGAGTGTCTGTAAGCAGGCCCGAGTCACTTGGACCCGGAGCGTGCCAGACCGCCATGCCCATCTCGGGACTCGATCGCGTAGCCAGTGCTGAAGCGGTCTCATATGAAGCAATCCGAGCGGCGTTACCGCGGCTGCAGATGCCATATGCCCCAGGAGCCTCTGAAAATGTTTCAGTGGAACCGCACTCTGGCCCTCGACTAGTCGAAGGGCAGTCAGCAGAGACTGCGCGCGCTCGCTCGAAAGCTGCGCGCACATGGCGACCGAGTCGATATCCATACCGAGAAAAGAGATCCTCTGCGCGGGGCAAAGTTTGCTCTTCTCCCAGTTGACCCGAAGGCCCAGACGGGCTAGGTGATGGAGCACCAGATCTCTGTGTCCGCAAACCTGCTCTCGAGAGGGACCCAGTATGAGCCAGTCGTCGAGGTAATTCAGGATGCGGACCCCGTGCTGCCGAAGGGGCGCAAGGGCTGCCTCGGCAATCTTCGTAAAGACGCGAGGGGACAGAGATAGCCCGAATGGTAGAACCGCGTACTGATATGCCCGCCCCTCGAAAGCAAACCGTAGGAACGGTCTGTGTCGAGGCAAAATGGAGACATGGAAGTAGGCGTCCTTCAGGTCGATCGCTGCAAACCAATCGTGTGGACGAACGCATTCGAAAAGGCGTTTCGCTGTCAACATCTTGAACGGAAACCGGTGAAGGTAACGGTTCAAGATGCGCAGGTCCAGGATTGGCCGTAGCCCACCGGTCTTTTTGGGTACAATGAAGTACGGGCTGTAAAACCCGTAATTCATCTCGGCTGGAGGGACAGGTTCGATCGCACCCTTCGCCAGTAGGGTGGCAATCTCCGCTCGCATGACGGGGGCGTTGGCCCCGATCATGGTGGAACGGACTCCCTGGAAGCAGGGAGGAACCTGTGCGAACTGAATCGCATAGCCGCGCCTGACGGTCCGCTCGACCCAGCGGGACAGCCCTGGAAGCTGAAGCCAGACATCCAGAAACTGCACCAGCGGGGTCATACGGTGTACAGACGTACCCGGTGTGGGCTTGCAGCGATGCAGCGTCACCGGCCCGGACATGGGAGGCTGTGGGGCGTCCCGGTGCGGGGGCACGGTTGACAGCTGCGTCCTGACAGAGGAGACCAGGGAAGGACGCGCGTTCCACTGGGGTCTGCTCTGCCAGGAGGCTGGCGACAGAGTGGGATGCGAGTGGCGGGACCCGTGGGTGGCGCGCACCGTCATCACCGGACTCTGTGGGCTCAGGGATGGGAGTGTTAATTCTTTCTTTGACCAACATAGGGTGCTGCTGACCCGGGGCCAGCAGCTGAACAAAGGATTCTCCCCCGGCCCTCCACCGGGGGAAGGAGTGGTCCTGCTACCATCTCCTCGAAAGAATTTCCCATCCCTGAGCCGTCCGTCTCAGGAGCGCCGCTTGGCCTGGCGTTTAGCGGGGCGCGGGGCGGCCTGAGGGGACTTGGACGCCTTCCTACGGCTTCCTCCGCGACCCGGCCCGGGTGAAGGCTGCTGCTTGGACCGGGTGGGAGGGGCGGGAGCCTTAGGAGGGCGTCCTCGGCGTGGAGCAGACTGAGTTGACTGCGCCGGCGGCGGGGTGGAGGCAGCAGCTGGCCGCCGGGGCAGTACGTGCTTGATAGCCTCAGTCTGCTTCTGGGCGATTGAGAACTGTTGGGCGAAGTCCTCAACCGCCCCGCCGAAGAGGCCGGCCTGGGATATGGGGGCATCGAGGAAACGGGTTCGCTCGGTGTCCCGCATATCGGCCAGGTTCAGCCACAGATGACGCTCCTGGACCACATTTGTGGACATCACTTGACCCAGGGAGCGTGCGGTCACCTTCGTCGCCCGGAGAGCGAGGTCGGTGGCGGCACGCAGCTCATTTAAGAGCCCCGGATCAACTCCACCCTCGTGCATGTCCTTGAGGATCCTGGCCTGGTAGACCTGGAGGATCGCCATGGCATGCAGCGAAGCGGCAGCCTGCCCCGCGGCTCTGTGCGATTTCGACACCAAGGTTGATGTGAATCGACAGGCTTTGGAGGGGTGCTTAGGGTCGCCACGCCAGGTTGAAGCGCTCTGAGGACACAGTTGCATCGCAACAGAACGTTCAACTGGAGGGACCCCAGTGTACCCTTTAGCTGCCGCCCCATCGAGGACGGAGAAGGCGGAGGAAGTCAGTGAACGGTCACGGGAAGACAACGGGGACTTCCAGGACCGCGTGAGTTCCTCATGCAGCTCGGGAAAGAAAGGTATTGAGGGCAAGGACTGACGGGTGTCAGCGCGAGCCCCCAAAAACCAATCATCGAGCCTTGAGCGTTCGGGACAGGGTGGAGGGTTCCACTCGATCCCTAAACTCGCGGCTGCCCGAGACAACATGGCTGTCAGCTCTGGATCTGACTCGGGCAATGCTGGCACGCCCGAGGGCGGCAGCACAGCCGAGTCATCATCTCCAGAGGACTCGAGCCCACCTTGTGATGCGGTGATCGACATCGCATCCTCCTCTGGAGCGCCAAACGAGATGCGCGGGGGGGCCGGAGCCGGCCCCGCGATCTGCGTCTGATCACTCGCGGGTTGCAATGTGCAAGACGGGGGTGTGGCCCGAGGCATGAGCGTCGGGGCTTTGTTCCACACCGTGACCGTCAAGTCACCCTGACCACCAGCCGAAGTACTGGGCCTCTGGGACTCAGTAGATCGGGGTGTGGTAGAGGGGACTCTCACTTCAGAACGAAGGTCATGGAGTCTTGACCGCAACATTGCGATGGTCATGTTCCCGCAGTGAGAACATGACGCATCCACGAACGCTGTCTGAGCATGCTGAAAGCCCAAACATACCAGACAGTGCTCGTGCCCATCAAAGGAGGAAAGCAACCGACCACACCCAGAAGTACACGGACGAGACATCCTGAAAAGGACGCGTCACGTGTAAGCTCTTTTATGAGAGGAAAGCCTCGCAGAGAACGCCGAAGCGCCCAGGGACCAACACACCAGCTGTCAGCAGACCACTGCGCAGATCAGCAGAGCAGGAAGTATGAAGATCACTGGAACGCGCCGTAACACCAACGCCTCTGGAAAGCTGCTCGTCTCGAAAGCTGTCGAAGACTCAGATCAGGCTTGTAGGAGTGAAGAGATCCTCTTGGCTCCAAAGCAGAAACATAATGCGATGTTGCCAGCGTACTTCCTTATATACCCACGAGGTGGGGCGGAGTTACGCATGCAAATTCCGCATGCCCATGGCATTGGCACTGCCATTGGGCGCTGTTGAATACAATGAAGATGATTGGCTTCTAAGCGAAACCCCCATTCGTTAGTCACTAACGTACGTCGTAGTGACTGAACGAAAGGGAACTACTGTGTTACTTTTTTTTTCAAATGTTCAAATATGTCAAATAACTTGGATTCCCCCAATATTAGATATGTTAAATGAATGAATTGGACACTAAATTATTATTATAAAACATTGTGCATTAATGTACACTATTGTAATGTTGCTGTGGGACAATGTGAGAGACACCAATCAAATTCAATAGATTATTGTAAATATTATCAGTAGGCCTACTATAGTGTAAATATTGTGTAAATATTATCAGTACTCTACTATAGTGTAAATATTGTGTAAATATTATCAGTACTCTACTATAGTGTAAATATTGTGTAAATATTATCAGTACTCTACTATAGTGTAAATATTGTGTAAATATTATCAGTACTCTACTATAGTGTAAATATTGTGTAAATATTATCAGTACTCTACTATAGTGTAAATATTGTGTAAATATTATCAGTACTCTACTATAGTGTAAATATTGTGTAAATATTATCAGTACTCTACTATAGTGTAAATATTGTGTAAATATTATCAGTACTCTACTATAGTGTAAATATTGTGTAAATATTATCAGTACTCTACTACTCCTTTGGTAGTGGAGCTCATGTTATCACCTGGGTTTTTAGCCACTAATTTTGTGTTGGCCTGTGATGATGTGAGGCTTCATTAGATTAGAGTTACTTGCCACCGACGTGGAGAGACTCTTTCCTCCTGGGCATAAGTTGCACGTTACATAAACGAGGGAAAAGTAGCGCTTATACTTCCAGTTTGCGAAAGCTACCTTTGAAGTCGTTGGACTTGCCATCGCTGACTGTGCATATGCGTGTGCGTCATAGGTGTGTGTGTGTGTCTAAATAGGTGTGAACTCAACCTACCAACCTTGTCTCCCACCCACCAATCATCATCAGTTATGTCTATGGTACCAAAAACACGCATGGCTGGCGCGCGCACACACACACACACACACACACGTTGCAGGTCCGACTGACAGAGAGCCTGTTCGGATGAAACCGCTTCAGTGAGCTCAATTATAGTAACGCCGCATTTTTTCTCTCAGTAACGCTAACGCCGTTGTAACAGGAGAAACAGTAATCCGTTTGATTACTCGTTACTGAAAAAAAATAATTCCGTTAGTAACGCCGTTTATCTGTAACGCCGTTATTCCCATCACTGCTGATAACTATAGTGCTATTAATAACTATACCGATAACTGTAGTGATATTAATAACTATACCGGTAACTATAATGCTATTAATAACTATACCGATAACTGTAGTGATATTAATAACTAAACCGATAACTATAGTGATAATAATACGGATAACTATAGTGATATTAATAACTATACTGATAACTATAGTGATAATAATACCGATAACTATAGTGATAATAATACCGATAACTATAGTGATAACTATACCGATAAATATAGTGATAAAAATACCGATAACTATAGTGATGATAATAATACTGATAACTATAGTGATAATAAAACCGATAACTATAGTGATGTTAATAACTATACTGATAACTATAGTCATAATAATACCGATAACTATAGTGATAATAATACCGATAACTGATACCGATAACTATAGTGATAATAATACTGATAACTGATACCGATATCTATAGTGATAATAATACCGATAATTATAGTGATAACTGATACCGATAACTATAGTGAAAATAATACCGATATCTATAGTGATAATAATACCGATAACTGATACCGATATCTATAGTGATAATAATACCGATAATTATAGTGATAACTGATACCGATAACTATAGTGATAACTATACCGATATCTATATTGATAACAATACCGATAACTATAGTGATAACTATACCGATATCTATAGTGATAATAATACCGATAACTGATACCAATAACTATAGTGATAATAATACCGATATCTATAGTGATAATAATACCGATAACTATAGTGATAACTATACCGATATCTATAGTGATAATAATACCGATAACTATAGTGACGATATTGTTCTGTTTACTATAAGCGCTGCAGTTTTGTCGTCTGTCTCTTTAAATGCTGGAGCTCTTTAATGCAGTATTCTGATTGGCTGTCAGTGTTTTTATCGTTCATCAGCTGGAAAAGATCGCTCTGAAAGTGATTCCAGCGTTATCGCTCCTCTGAGCCGTTATTGAAGTTGTGGTGTGGACTCTGTCGATATGTGAACGGACCTTTATATATTTGTAAATGTTTTGTTGGTGTGTGTGACGCATCAGTGAATGAGTGACGGGGGCGTGTCCAGCGCTGGCCTGTGATTGGCTGACAGTGACAGCCTGTGATTGGCTGAGGGAGAATGACACGATATAGAGCAGCACACATTCACACTTTACTTCCTTCACTTCTGACGTCTGTCTCATCGTGTGCGTCGTCATTTATTCATGTCACTCAAACGCGTCATATTTTATCCACGTGACTTTATTTGAAATGCATTTATGAATATCAAATGAGTTATTCCTGTGGTGATGAATTTTAATGAGGTTTTATTGAATCTCTTATTGGTGGTGTCTGAGGTTTTTATTCATTAATATGATTATAATAAAATGATTGTAATAGTTTATGTGACCCTCGGCTTCTCTTTCCCCCTCAGCCGATTTATGGCTCCCACTCTGGAACATGATTGGCCCGTGCAGGACTAGAGGACATGTGATTGGTTGAACCTCAACCCAGGAATGACTGATGATTGGCTGAGAGAGAAGAGAGAGGCGGAGCCTGAGAAGGACGACCAACTCTACAAACTGTCTGTCTTTCTTTCTCTCTCTCTCTCTCTCTCTCAAACACACGCTGAGAGTATATATATGTGTATATACGTGATATATGAATATATATTTCTCAGATGTGTCTCTCTCTCCTGCTGTCTTTGTCTTTTTTGAGCCAAATGGACGACAATCAGCATCTCGAGGCCGAAACAATCACACCGATAGCACAAAGAATATCAACGCAGACGGAGAGAGAGAGACCGCATGACGAGTTCACTCATCCTCTTCCCATCATCCCTCTCTCTCTCTCTCTCTTTACTGCAGGAGTGTGTTTGTGTACGTGAGTATGTGTGTGTGTATGTGTGTGTGTGTGTGTGTGTGTGTGTGTGTGTGTGTGTGTGTGTGTGTGTGATCAGTTGCAGCCTCAACTTCCTAATAATGACTCAATAACAGATCTTGTTTTTTTCAAATGATCTTTTGAGGGGCTTGATTCTTTCTGAGCCAATCAGATGCTCAGAATCCCGAGCGGGGGCGGGCTCTCCTCTCCGTGCCTACAGAGCTCCACTGAGAACAGCAAACACACACTTGAGTCGGACACTGGCTTTACTTCATGCTCATCTCAAGGACAGAGCGTCCGCTGGAGCCACGCCGGACGCCGGGACGCAGTGTGTGTGTGTGTGTGTGTGTGTGTGCTTGTGAGTGTGAAGTGTTCATCATCTGTCATCCAGTGAGCCGCTCCTGACACCATCAGTTATTCATTAAATCTGTCACTCGAAGCTCTTCATGTCAAGATAAAAGTCCAGTTCAACTTGAAGGAATTGTGACAGGAATATATTACTATTGTACGTTAGAATGTATTTCTCAAAGTAATAATAATATTAAAAATATTAAAACAGTAAATCTGTTGTGCAGCCAAAAAATAAAACTAATTGTTATGCTTTCATTTCAAATTTTATTAAATCGTTTAATTGCCTTTTTTTGATTATTACCACCATATTTCATAATAAATACATTATAAATCATAAATTAAAACACACAACAGAATTTATGAAAAATAAAACATTTATTATTATCGTAAACATTAATAAATGATTTAAAAGTTGTATGAGTTCACTTGATTAGACATGCTTTTGAATTATTAAAATGCATTTAAAGTTTCATGATTTTAATAAAAACGAAAAATAGGATCCAAAAATATTAAAACAAACTAAATTTTTAACACAAAAATTACAATTTTTGTTAAACTTGTAATGTTTTTGTTTAATTATATAAGTTTCTGATTTCAATTAAGTTTACATGCTTTTTTATTACTAAAATTTGAAAAGGATCCAAAAACATTTAAATGAAAGACAGAAATTGAGAAAAACTACATTTTTACAAATTCAAAACTAAAAATTAAACGTATTTAATAAGGCCCTAAAATTTAATTTTTGTTTTTGTTAAATTTTATAATTTTAATAAATTAGACGTGTTTTTTTTTTACTTTTAAGTTTATTTTAACATTAAAATGGATCCAAACACATGGAATTTGGGAAATAAGTAAGTTTCATGATATTTCCACTATATATTTATAGACATAAAAATATTTAAATGAAAAATAAATCTGTTGTGCAGCCAAAAAATTAAACGAATTGTTACGCTTTCATTTGATTAACTTTTTAAAAATGTATTAAAAAGTTAAATTGCCTTAATTTGACCATTATCCCCATATTTCATCATAAATACATATTAAATCATACTTTTAGAAAAATTATAACACAACATAATTTCAGAAAAAATAAAACATTAATAAATGATTTAAAAGTTGTATGAGTTCACTTGATTAGACATGCTTTGAATTATATTGAAATGAAATCTAGAAAAGTTCAAACAGAAAACAGGAAAAATAAAATAGAATTTAAGAAAAAAATTCAGTTTTTGTTAAATTGTATAAGTTTCATGATTTTAATAAAAACGAAAATCAGCATACAAAAATATTTAAATGAAAGAATTTGAGAAAAACAAATTTTTTCACACGAAAATGACAATTTAAACGTGTTTTAATAGGCCCAAAAAAATTATTTTTGTTAAATTTTGTTAAATTATATACGTTTCTGATTTCAATCAATTAGACGTGTTTTTTTATTAATAATGTTTAATCATTAATTAACTAATAACATTAAAATAGATTTAAAAAATGGAATTTGATGAAAAATAATAAATTGTATTTTCATTTTTCATGATTTCAAGTAAGTTGACATTATTACAAAAATGTATTTCATCGTTAAAACAGGATCCAAAAATATTTAAATGAAAGACAGAAATTGAGTAAAACTACATTTTTAAAACTAAAATGGCCCTAAAAATGTACATTTAATGTTTTTGTAATATATAAGTTTCAATAAATTAGATGTAATTTTTGATACTAATATTAAAATGGATCCAAAGAAATGGAATTTGGGAATTGTGTCTAAGTTTCATGATATTTATACTATACATTTATTTAGAAACATAAAAATATTTAAATGAAAAATAGAATTTGAGAAAAACTACATTTAGGGGAAAAATGCAAACATTTAATAAGGCCCTAAAAATATATTTTTTTCATAAGTTTCATAACTTTTTGAGATTTACTATCAGCTGAGATTTACAGATTCGAGCCTGTTATTGATCATTTAGTGTTTAATGTAAGTTTGATTTTGGTGTGGAGTCACACACTCTCACACACACACACACACACACACTCGAGCGCTGACGGCTGCTGATTTCTGTACATAGAGTCCACTCTCATCTTAAGTTTTTCTCTTTTCTCGGTGTTTGATGGATGATGCTCATATACGCCAGTCGCCGCTTCGCTGGGCCTTTAGTCTCTTTCTTTCCTCTTCATTTACTTTTTTTCGTTGGAAGTATTACTTTTGTCTGCATTCCAGGTAATAATAGTTATGAAAACATGATGATGCTGATGATGATGAACAGTGTTTCTGTGCCTACAGTTCCCACGCTGCGCTCCGATTGGCCGAACACACGCACGTGTCGCCATGGAGACGTAGATTTCAATAAGGCGAAGGACGCGGTCATAAACAGCCATGGTGT
Source organism: Gobio occitaniae (assembly GCA_033150135.1). Classification (NCBI taxonomy): domain Eukaryota; kingdom Metazoa; phylum Chordata; class Actinopteri; order Cypriniformes; family Gobionidae; genus Gobio; species Gobio occitaniae. The sequence continues at coordinate 44,069 of JARQWZ010005637.1, forward strand.
GTGTACAGGGGTCAGGTCGTGATCGTGTGTGTGTGTGTTCCCATCGCGTAGCACTAGTTCTCACTGCTATGAGTTTCTCTTCATGATGAACGCCCGCCAATTTAGCCATAGACACGGACAAGCCATAGCGTTGACCCCTGACCCCTGACCCGCTTCAGGAGCGTAGGATGTATATATTTATATATTTACCCATGGAAATATTCTCGAACGCGGGAGAGAGTCGTTGATTCTAGAGTGGAGCATCTCTGAATATGGAGTGATGTTTTGAATGTTCATATCATTATTATAAAGATATTATTATATTCAAATATGATTATTATTGTAATTATCAATTTCATTTTATTGACAATGATTGATAAACAGAAATGTCTTTCTTTTTGTGAATATGGAGAAGTTTACATTTTTCTGGGGAAATATTACAAAACTTTAAATATTTCAACAAACGAATAAATAAATATATACATGCTTAACAAAAGACGTGTGTTTATTGGCTGCGTCGTCACATTAGACTAAAAATATGCGCATTCTTTATTCATCATTTTGGAGCGGTGGTGACCGGCGACGGGATTGGATCTCAATCCAATCGAGCATCTGTGGGATGAGCTGAACAAACAAGACCGATCCATGGAGGACTTAAAGGATCTGCTGCTAACATCTTGGTGCCAGATACCACAGCACACCTTCAGGGGTCTAGAGGAGTCCATCAGAGACGGGTCACAATATTAGGTCATAATGTTATGCCTGATCAGGGTAGATGCCTCATCAGCCGTCCGCCATTTTGCAATTGTGCAGTCCATTTTCATAAAGTTTTGGAATATTTTTCCTCTTATAAACCCAATATATAATTTAATAATCCGGTTTATATTGACATATTAAGATTTAGTTTACATCCACCCTGTAAATGTATATTTGTGCTATTTTATTAAAAGGTTTACACGGATATAAATCAACCATTTTAACAATATCTCAAGTGTGATTTATGAGATTTGTTGTACTTTGAATCCTATCTTTCTTTGCCAAAGTTAATCACACTGATGTCAGAGTTTATAAGTTCGGATACACATCATAACATCTCAACACACTTTATGTTTGGCTCGGTATAAAGGTAATGTTTTGGTCACATTACAGAATTGTAACTCATTCCAAAACACTAATGATTTGCATAAACATGTACTAAAACTGTTTATTTCACCCAAATAAAGGATAATGTGTTATCTTTGTGTCACGACCGTAGTGAAGTTGGCCATTTTAGACACTTTTGAACGTAGCTCAGCGATGCTAATCAGCAAATGGCTAGCTAGCTCAGTCCTGAACAGTTGTTTGGGTGTGACGTTACCTAAAGTGAGGCTTTTGAACACATTTAGCTCAGAATGATGATGGGATATACAGCGACAGAGGGACTCAAACCATAGGTATGTGTAGATGCTCATTAGCGTCTGTTTCTATGGGCCGCTATACGTTAGCCGTCCGCCATTTTCGAACATTTTCACTTGTGAAAGGTTCTCCGATTTCTTCAGGATTTAAATATCGCTGGGCTTGACAGAGGCTGCGCAGTGTTTGTTTTGATTGACAGCATCTGAAGTGTTGACGTGAGTTGACCGCTCTAAAATGGCGGCGCGACAACGTGCCGTTACCATAGTGACATGAAAACGCGTGACCTTTTTACATAAACTTTCATGATTTACCAAGAAAATATAATTTTTAACCACTTTATATATATATATATATATATATATATATATATATATATATATATATATATTTTTTTTTTTTTTTTTTTTAAACAATGGAATAAAATGCAAAGATTATTTCAACATCATTTTCATAAGTTGAAATTTAGGGGTCAGCCACCTAACAAACCAATAAATAATGATTTTTATACACGGGTCAATGACGTGGCGTGGTGTCCAAATCATATTCATAATATTACAAAATATATTCATCTCTAAATACACTACATTAAATGACTCCACTTACCCCTCATGTGAGTATTCATTTTAAATAATTGGGGGACTATTGAGCCCAAACGTTCCAAAATGTCATTCCGGATTAAACTCTGATTACAAAAATGTAGAAAATATGAATAAAAGTGTTTCTTGGCAATAATTGTATTGATGTTTTCAATGATACCTACAAATATAGTGATAATACTGCGCTTATTTACATTTTTATTTACATGTGACAGACTTTTGTCGCCAAATTGTGATTTCGCTAATGTAATTTCACATCAGTGACCATTCTGGACCATAATGCAGTTTGGTATGTCATGTGACATAATATTGTATGTTAAAGAAGACCCTGAAGGACCCAAACATGTGCAGTAACATCTCTTTATGTTAATTTTTTATATATTTTCGGTGAACTTTGCATTATAAATGTTGGACATGTTGCTATTGATATTAAAAACGCTCTATTTGATCTGAAAGATTAGCTTAGCGTGAGGATAGCTACGCTAGTTAAATGAGTTGTTTAATTCATATTTGTGAACTTTTAGGCAGTTATTATGAGGGATGAGCGATTAAACGATATCACTGATGCTTGCAAAATACTAGTTATATAAAAAATGTTGTCCACATTTAATGTTTTGCATTATTTAATGTAAATCCTTATCCGTCATTCACCCTCTTACTGATATTTTAAATATAATAGAAGTTGCATTAGCAGCGTTTCAATGGGCCACTACACGTAAGCTGTCCGCCATATTGGAGCAGTCAAAGCCGGTCCGTGAACATCCGAGAGGGAGATTATTTATGAATATCTATGTATGACATCAAAGTCAGCATATGAGCTAAAAAAGCTGCTAAACTAACACAATACAATACAAGAAGGCATCAGATAACAACATTAAAAAGTTGTCATAATAAAAACATGTAATATTGAGTTAATATTAAAACTAGGGCTGTCAAAAGATTAATCGCGATTAATCGCATCCAAAATAAAAGTTTGTGTTTACATAATATATGTGTGTGTACTCTGTTAATTATTATTTATATATAAATACACACACACAAGCATGTATATATTTAAGAAATATTTTGCATGTATATACTGTATATACATTTATATAATCTATAATATATAAAAAGATAAATGTTTTATATATAAAAATAATATTTTTTTCTTAAATATATACATGCTTGTGTGTGTATTTATATATAAATAATAATTAACAGAGTACACACACGTATATTATGTAAACACAAACTTATATTTTGGATGCGATTAATCTTTTGACAGCCCTAATTAAAACACAAACCAAACTTCGGGAGTTGAAATCTTGTCGGTTTCACACCAGAAGCTGTTGATTTTGCTGAGAGTGGGGACGCTCTGACCGTTGCAAGATGGCGGCAGCGCCGACGCGACTGGAGCGGACTCGAATTAGGCATCTATGTGTACATATTAGTGATGTGTCGTTCATGAACGATTCGTTCATTTTGAACGAATCTTTAATATGACTCGGGACTACCGAGTTGTCTCAGAGAATGATTCGTTCATTTTGTGTTGACCGCGCATGCGCATTACGCTGAATCTGTACTGGAAAGAACACAAATGATTAGTTCATCTTTCGAGTCTGGAGTCTTGAGTTTCGAGTTCGGGTTTGAGTCTTTCGTTCTTCCTGTCAGTCTCATAGAGTCTATGCTGTCAGTAGCGGAAACAGAAAAGATTCGTTCTTACGAGTCTTTCGGGTTTGACGTTTGAGTCATTCCACGTGACTTGTCACTAGTTCACAACCTTTTTTACTAACAAGCACGTAGTTATTTGTTTATTTTATTTTTATTTTTTTATATATAATTCTCAGTTAATATCAGACATATACAAATATGGGAAATATATTGACTATTCAAGTCTAACATCACCAATTCAAATCAATTAGACTATTACTCGTTTTGAATCAACTGTATTTTATTTTTCTCTATTGAGTTATATATATATTTTTTTTTTGTCCTTGTGTTATTAATGAATAAAAATCAGTTTAAAAATGTTACCTAAACCTTTGTAACATAGCTTATAGGCCGATAGCACCTATACAAAAACATATTACACACATATATATATAATGTATGTATGCGTGTGTGTGTTTGTGCTATATGATTCAAAACGAGTAATAGTCTAATTGACATGAATTTGTGATGTTAGACTTGAATAGTCAATATATTTCCCATATTTGTTTATGTCTGATATTAACTGAGAATTATATATAAACAAATAAAAATAAAATAAAAAAATAACTACGTGCTTGTTAGTAAAAAGGTTGTGAACTAGTGTTCAATACGGTGACACGTCATGTGGTAAAAGAACGAATGACTCAAACGTCAAACCCGAAAGACTCGAAAGAAAGAATCTTTTCTGTTTCCGCTACTGACAGCATAGACTCTATGAGACTGACAGGAAGAACGAAAGACTCAAACCCGAATTCGAGACTCGAGACTCGAAAGATGAACTAATCATCTGTTCCCGGACCTGTGTCACATGGCCCAGCCCCAGATCAGAGTCAGACACAGACATAAATCATAAATATGAAGTTGCAAAAGAAAGAATGTCTTGGATCAGGAGGTGAGGTGAACTAACAGAGTTAGACTGCAATAGCCTGACCCAACGACTAATCAATTAATTAAACGTTTCAGTTTCTTATCATTTGGCTTTGGTTGCAGTACCCTATAGTTTATTTTTATTTAGTTTTACAAATGTAATCAATATTTTCATAAGTACTAGATGGGTTGGGCTATTTAACATGTCATTTTAATTATATTTTTCTGATATGAACAAAATGACTCGAAAAAAGATTAGTTCATTTTGCTGTACGAGACTCAAAGATCCGAGTCAGTGAAATGAACCGAACTTCCCACTACCAGCACACATCTATGCTCATGAACAGTCTTTCATGCCCTAGACGTTAATTCTCAATTAATCGATTAACGAACTAATTGCCGATTATATATTTTAAATTTATTCTAATATTCACTCGATTAGTTCCCCGGTGGGGGTGCACCGTTCCTGGAGGTACTGCAATACCAGGTCGATGCGTGGAGTGGACGGAGCAAGCCCCTATTCCATCTCCCTGATCCAAAAATCAATTTAATATATGGTCCCCGGGTAGGGGACGTATCAGATATTAAACTGATAAGAACAGATACTACACTTGATCTTAGCCAAAAGGCCGAGAAGCGATACCGACAGAAGATCCGCGCTAGAGGATGCACTCCGCGCGCTAAGCATCTCAGTGACGGTGACACGGGCTAATCTCGCGAGAAACCACGATCACCACAAACACACACTCGAGAACTGACGTCCCGCTCAGAGACTGAGAGAAACCCCGAGATTAAACACAGATATGAAGAGAAAACCGCATCAAAACACGCGATTCTTCAGCCGTTACCCTGAGGTTAACATGGCCCAATCAAACACGAGCACAGGGGCCATCGTCCAATCAAACACGAGACCAGAGTCCGAGCGCAATAAAGACGGTTTAAACGTGTTATTAGTCTCTGAAACAGTCACTACATAGTTAAATGAAATCTTCCAGCTCGAGTTCAGGCAGCAGATCCACAAAATATCGCTGAAGAAACGAGTATTTCACCACTTTCATTCGCTTAATGCGCTCGTGTGGTTTAATGCGGTACTGCGCGCGCAACGCCTCAAACCACAAACTCTTCAAACACAACAACAGCCAGAAACTGCGAACCTGTGTCAGAGCCCCGGATGATCATCGCCGCTGAAGCCTGCAGTGCGACGCGCTGAGCAGCAGGAGGCGCCAGAGCTGCGCTCATAATATATACATATATAAAATCTAAATATATATTACAAATAACGAAATATAGAAAAATATCAATATATATACAAATATTCAAAATATATTAAACATATAAAAAATATTAAATATATATAAATATAAAAAATACAAAAATATATAAATATATATCAAAATATAAAAAAATTAAAATATATTAAAATATTTAAAATATATAAAAAATACAAAAAGATATAGATATAAAAATCATATATATATATATATATATATATATATATATATAAAATAATGAAATATAGAAAAATATAAATATATATAAAATAATGAAATATAGAAAAATATAAATATGCAATATTAAAAATATATTAAACATATAAAAAATAAAAATATATATACAAATATTTTAAATATATAAAAGATACAAAATTATATAAATATATATAAAAATATACAAAATATAAATATATATTAAAAATATATTACAAATAATGAAATATAGAAAAATATAAATATATATAAAAATATATTACAAATAATGAAATATAGAAAAATGTAAATATATATATATACAAATATTAAAAATATATTAAATATATAAAAAAATTAAAAATACATATAAAATGTATTTTTATATAAATATAAAAAATACAAAAATATATATAAATATATAAATATATATCAAAATAAACAAATAAATATATATCAAAATATTTAAAATATATAAAAAAATACAAAAATATTTTAAAAATATACTTAACATATAAAAATATATATAAAATATATAAATAAAAAAACAAAAATATATAAAAATAAAGAATATATATAAATATATATAAAAATATTTAATATATATAAAAAATATAAAAATAAATATAAAAAATACAAAAATATATCAAAATATCTAAATATATATTAAAATATACAAAATTAAAATATATATAAAAATGTTTTAAATATATAAAAAATACAAAAATCTATTTCAAAATATACAAAATTAAAATATATATAAAAATATATTACAAATAATGAAATATATAAAAATTAAAATATATATAAAAATATTAAAAATATACTAAAATAAAACTGTATAAAAATAAAAAATATATATAATATAAAAATTAAAAAATATAAATATACATAAAAAATATTTAAATTATATAAAAAATACAAAAATAAAAATGTATATAAATATACAAAAAATATATAATATATATAATGTAAAAAATACAGATGCACAAGATTCTGAAAGAGTTCAGATGCAAAAACCTCTGAAAGCCACTTTGGTGAAAAATGCGAGACTGATACGGAGTGAATGCTCTTCATCCAGTATATCTTCATAAAACAGCTCCACCAAACCCACTGCATCCCAGCCTCAGCCCATCCAGCACTCAGAGAGAAACCAGTACAGAAGCACAGACTGCATCTGAAGTCTTCATATAAACATATGATCAACACACACTTATGATTATTATCAGTGTTGAACACAGATTCTCTGATGGAGAGAACGTTCAAATATAAAGCTTCATTATACATGTCTTTACTCTCACCTTTGATCAGTTTAATGCGTCCCTACTGAATAAAAGCAGTCATTTCTGTTCCCTTATATTTCAATATGTTACTTTTCCACGAAATTAAAAAGTAAATTGATTATTTAAAACAAACTAAATGAGCAGTAAAATATAAATATTTAAATATTCTCAAACTCTAGTCTTTAGAACACAATAAAAATATGACACACAAACCCTGATATTTCCATAAAAGAGCATTTTAATATCTGCATATAAACAAATACAGAGATTCTTCAAATCTGACACTAAAAGAGAGAACTGACAGAATCTCAAACTTCAAACCGCAGTGCATGATGGGACATTATTGCTCTGAGCTGGATTGCATATATATATATACACACATATGCATAAGTGCATAAATATGGGATTTAAAGCAAACGCACATTCATCAAACACATGCAAGCGATCAGACACACACACACCTGAGATGCCACATGAAGACATGATATACGATTATAAGAAGTGAAGAACCTGAGATCTTCTGTGTCCCTCAGAGGACACCATCACTCAGATCACACACACACACACACACACACACACGTCTGACAACGCTCTATCATGCAGCACTATTTCACAAACTCATCAAAACCGAAGGAGTTTATGCTGAAAAGTTACATTTTCTGACTGAGATCAAAAATATCTGTTATTTTAGTATATCAGTGATGCTTTAATAGCTTTATTTGTATAATTACCATTTTCAATTTTAGTTTGTTTAATATATATATTTCTTCTTTTAAATAATGTCTATTTAGTTTTTTTTATTTCAGTTCTAACTCGAGTAATTTTATTACACCAAGTAAAACTGAATGAAAATGTTACTATAATAGCTGCAATAACACAAGTTTAAAGAGGACCTATTATGCTTCTTTAGAGGATGTTATACCAGTCTCAGTGTCCTCAGAGTGTGTGTGTGTGTGTGTGTGTGTGTGTGTGTGTGTGTGTGTGTGTGTGTGTGTGTGTGTGTGTGTGTGTGTGTGTGTGTGTGTGTGTGTGTGTGTGTGTGAAGTTTCATCTCAAACACCCCACAGATCATGTATTATATCATGTTGTAAATCCCCGATTTTGAGTGGAAGGAAAAATACACTGTTTTTGTGCATGTGTCTTTAAAGGCAAATGAGCTGTTGCTCCGCCCCTATCCAGAAGAGGGCGGAGCCTGTACAGCTCATGCCTCTGATACTCTGCCTTTGGTCTTAATGATCATCTCTATCACACTCACGTGACACTACAGTTCTTCATCATCATGAGAGTTTATGATCTGATGTGTTTTAAAGCCATATCAGTCTAAACTTCTGATATATGGTTTTCTGAGCACACACACACACACACACACACCCGAAGCACGCGCACAGAAAGCTGTGTGTCAGACGGAGCGTCCCTTGAGTATCAAACTAAGTTCTCTTTCACGTCTTATTGCGCTTAAACTGTCAAACACACACAAGGTTATATCAAAACCACTACGGTAATAGGGCGGAGTCTGTCTGCAGTAATGGGCGGGACTATGGTAATAGGGCGGAGTCTGTCTGCAGTAATGGGCGGGACTATGGTAATAGGGCGGAGTCTGTCTGCAGTAATGGGCGGGGACTATGGTAATAGGGCGGAGTCTGTCAGCAGTAATGGGCGGGACTATGGTAATAGGGCAGAGTCTGTCAGCAGTAATGGGCGGGACTATGGTAATAGGGCAGAGTCTGTATGCAGTAATGGGCGGGACTATGGTAATAGGGCGGAGTCTGTCAGCAGTAATGGGCGGGACTATGGTAATAGGGCAGAGTCTGTATGCAGTAATGGGCGGGACTATAGTAATAGGGCGGAGTCTGTCTGCAGTAATGGGCGGGGCTATGGTAATAGGGCGGAGTCTGTCAGCAGTAATGGGCGGGACTATGGTAATAGGGCAGAGTCTGTATGCAGTAATGGGCGGGACTATGGTAATAGGGTGGAGTCTGTCAGCAGTAATGGGCGGGACTATGGTAATAGGGCAGAGTCTGTATGCAGTAATGGGCGGGACTATGGTAATAGGGCGGAGTCTGTCAGCAGTAATGGGCGGGACTATGGTAATAGGGCAGAGTCTGTCAGCAGTAATGGGCGGGACTATGGTAATAGGGCAGAGTCTGTATGCAGTAATGGGCGGGACTATAGTAATAGGGCGGAGTCTGTCTGCAGTAATGGGCGGGACTATGGTAATAGGGCGGAGTCTGTCTGCAGTAATGGGCGGGACTATGGTAATAGGGCGGAGTCTGTCAGCAGTAATGGGCGGGACTATGGTAATAGGGCAGAGTCTGTATGCAGTAATGGGCGGGACTATAGTAATAGGGCGGAGTCTGTCTGCAGTAATGGGCGGGACTATGGTAATAGGGTGGAGTCTGTCAGCAGTAATGGGCGGGACTATGGTAATAGGGCAGAGTCTGTATGCAGTAATGGGCGGGACTATGGTAATAGGGCGGAGTCTGTCAGCAGTAATGGGCGGGACTATGGTAATAGGGCAGAGTCTGTATGCAGTAATGGGCGGGACAATAGTAATAGGGCAGAGTCTGTCTGCAGTAATGGGCGGGACTATAGTAATAGGGCGGAGTCTGTCTGCAGTAATGGGCGGGACTATGGTAATAGGGCAGAGTCTGTCAGCAGTAATGGGCGGGACTATGGTAATAGGGCAGAGTCTGTATGCAGTAATGGGCGGGACTATGGTAATAGGGCGGAGTCTGTCAGCAGTAATGGGCGGGACTATGGTAATAGGGCAGAGCCTGTATGCAGTAATGGGCGGGACTATGGTAATAGGGCGGAGTCTGTCACCAGTTATGGGTGGGGTCTAGGCTAATAGAGCAGAGTCTGTCAGCAGTTATGGGTTGGACTATGGTAATAGGGCGGAGTCTGTCACCAGTTATGGGTGGGGTCTATGCTAATAGAGCAGAGTCTGTCAGCAGTTATGGGTGGGGTCTATGCTAATAGGGCAGAGTCTGTCAGCAGTCATGGGTGGAGTCTATGGTAATAGAGCAGAGACTGTCTGCAGTTATGGGCGGGACTATGGTAATAGGGCGGAGTCTGTCACCAGTTATGGGTGGGGTCTATGGTAATAGGGCAGAGTCTGTCTGCAGTAATGGGCGGGACTATAGTAATAGGGCGGAGTCTGTCTGCAGTTATGGGCGGGACTATGGTAATAGGGTGGAGTCTGTCTGCAGTAATGGGCGGGACTATGGTAATAGGGCGGAGTCTGTCTGCAGTAATGGGCGGGACTATGCTAATAGGGCGGAGTCTGTCTGCAGTAATGGGCGGGACTATGGTAATAGGGCGGAGTCTGTCAGCAGTAATGGGCGGGGCTATGGTAATAGGGCGGAGTCTGTCACCAGTTATGGGTGGGGTCTATGCTAATAGAGCAGAGTCTGTCAGCAGTTATGGGTGGGACTATGGTAATAGGGCGGAGTCTGTCACCAGTTATGGGTGGGGTCTATGCTAATAGGGCAGAGTCTGTCAGCAGTTATGGGCGGGGCTATGGTAATGGGCGGAGTCTGTCACCAGTTATGGATGGGGTCTATGCTAATAGAGCAGAGTCTGTCAGCAGTTATGGGCGGGGCTATGGTAATAGGGCGGAGTCTGTCACCAGTTATGGGTGGGGTCTATGCTAAT
>JARQWZ010005637.1:65000-71725 GCA_033150135.1 Gobio occitaniae
GTTTACTGGGTTAAATTAGAGTGTGTAATCAGGAGAAACATACACACACACACTCACTCTCACACACACACACTCACAGGCACAAGCACACACACACTCACAGGCACACACACACTCTCTCACACACACACTCACAGGCACACACACACACACACACACTCTCGCACACACAAAGGCGCACACGCACTCACAGGCACACACACACACACACTCTCTCACACACACACACACACTCACAGGCACACACACACACACACACTCTCGCACACACAAAGGCGCACACGCACTCACAGGCACACACACACACACACACACACACACTCTCTCACACACACACACTCACAGGCACACACACACACACACACACTCTCTCTCACACACACACAGGCACACACACACATTCTCCTGCCGTTATTATATGCAAACAGTGTTTTATGAATGAATGTTTGAGTGGATTTGCTCCAGTGTGTGTGTGTGTGTGTGTGTGTGTGTGTGTGTGTGTGTGTGTGTGTGTGTGTGTGTGTGTGTGTGTGTGTGTGATCTCAGATTAATGCAGCATCTGTGGGGCGGGTGAGTGTGTCTAATCTGAATTTGTGATTTGTTTTTATTTGCTGAGGCTGCAGCTTTATGGCTCCATACACAAACAAACATCACTGAAACCTGCACTAAAATACTAACTGGAGAATGTGCTGTCGAGCTGGTGTGTGTGTGTGTGTGTGAAGATTAGAGAGTTTTACAGCCTCAGCTGATGTTTAAGATCTTTATATAATAAAAGAACAAACACAAACAACATCTTCAGACTTCAGTTCATGTGTGTGTGTGTGTGTCAAATAACATATAGTATAATAAATTATGTCAAATATAATTTAAAATGATCTGTCTGTCTGTCGATCTTTCTGTCGATCTGTTTGCCTGTTGATCTGTCTGTCGATCTGTTTGCCTGTCTGTCTGTCGATCTGTTTGCCTGTCGATCTGTTTGCCTGTCGATCTGTCTGTCGATCTGTCTGTCGATCTGTTTGCCTGTCTGTATGTCTGTCTGTCAATCTGTTTGCCTGTCTGTCTGTCGATCTATTTGCCTGACTGTCTGTCGATCTGTCTGTCGATCTGTTTGCCTGTCTGTTTGCCTGTCTGTCTGTCGATCTGTCTATCGATCTGTTTGCCTGTCTGTCTGTCGATCTGTTTGTTGATCTGTTTGCCTGTCTGTCTGTCGATCTGTTTGCCTGTCTGTCTGTCGATCTGTCTGTCGATCTATTTGCCTGACTGTCTGTCGATCTGTCTGTCGATCTGTTTGCCTATCTATTTGCCTGACTGTCTGTCGATCTGTCTGTCGATCTATTTGCCTGTCTGTCTGTCGATCTGTTTGCCTATCTGTTTGCCTGTCTGTCTGTCGATCTGTCTGTCGATCTGTTTGCCTGTCTGTCTGTCGATCTGTCTGTTGATCTGTTTGCCTGTCTGTCTGTCGATCTGTTTGCCTGTCTGTCTGTCGATCTGTCTGTCGATCTATTTGCCTGACTGTCTGTCGATCTGTCTGTCGATCTGTTTGCCTATCTATTTGCCTGACTGTCTGTCGATCTGTCTGTCGATCTATTTGCCTGTCTGTCTGTCGATCTGTTTGCCTATCTGTTTGCCTGTCTGTCTGTCGATCTGTCTGTCGATCTGTTTGCCTGTCTGTCTGTCGATCTGTTTGCCTGTCTGTCTGTCGATCTGTCTGTCGATCTATTTGCCTGTCTGTCTGTCGATCTGTCTGTCGATCTGTTTGCCTGTCGATCTGTCTGTCGATCTATTTGCCTGTCTGTCTGTCGATCTGTCTGTTGATCTGTTTGCCTGTCTGTCTGTCGATCTGTTTGCCTGTCTGTCTGTCGATCTGTCTGTCGATCTATTTGCCTGACTGTCTGTCAATCTGTCTGTCGATCTGTTTGCCTATCTATTTGCCTGACTGTCTGTCGATCTGTCTGTCGATCTATTTGCCTGTCTGTCTGTCGATCTGTTTGCCTATCTGCCTGTCTGTCTGTCGATCTGTCTGTCGATCTGTTTGCCTGTCTGTCTATCGATCTGTTTGCCTGTCTGTCTGTCGATCTGTCTGTCGATCGGTTTGCCTGTCTGTCTGTCGATCTGTCTGTCGATCTATTTGCCTGTCTGTCTGTCGATCTGTTTGCCTGACTGTCTGTCGATCTGTTTTTCCTGTCTGTTTGCCTGTTTGTCTGTCGATCTGTCTGTCTGTTGATCTGTTTGTCTGTCGATCTGTCTGTCGATCTGTCCGTCGATCTTTGTCTGTCGATCTGTCTGTCTGTTGATCTGTTTGTCTGTCGATCTGTCTGTCTGTTGATCTGTTTGTCTGTCGATCTGTCTGTCGATCTGTTTGTCTGTCGATCTGTCTGTCGATCTGTTTGCCTGTCTGTCTGTCGATCTGTCTGTCGATCTGTCTGTCTGTCGATCTGTCTGTCAATCTGTCTGTTGATCTGTTTGCCTGTTTGTCTGTCTGTCGATCTGTCTGTCTGTCTGTTGATCTGTTTGTCTGCCGATCTGTCTGTGGATCTGTTTGTCTGTGGATCTGTCTGTGGATCTGTCTGTGGATCTGTTCGTCGATCTGTTTGTCTGTCGATCTGTCTGTCGATCTGTTTGTCTGTCGATCTGTCTGACGATCTGTCTGTCGATCTGTCTGTCGATCTGTCCGTCGATCTGTCTGTCTGTTGATCTGTCTGTCGATCTGTCTGTTGATCTGTCTGTCTGTTGATCTGTCTTTCGATCTGTCTGTCGATCTGTCTGTCTGTCTGTGGATCTGTTTGTCGATCTGTCTGTGGATCTGTTTGTCTGTGGATCTGTCTGTGGATCTGTCTGTGGATCTGTCTGTGGATCTGTCTGTCGATCTGTTCGTCGATCTGTTTGTCTGTCGATCTGTCTGACGATCTGTCTGTCGATCTGTCTGTCGATCTGTCTGTCGATCTGTTTGTCTGTCGATCTGTCTGTTGATCTGTCTGTCGATCTGTCCGTCGATCTGTCTGTCGATCTGTCTGTCGATCTGTCTGTTGATCTGTCTGTCTGTTGATCTGTCTTTCGATCTGTCTGTCGATCTGTCTATCGATCTGTCTATCGATCTGTCTGTGGATCTGTCTGTGGATCTGTCTGTCGATTTGTCCGTCGGTCTGTTTGTCTGTCAATCTGTCTGTCCATCTGTTTGTCTGTCCATCTGTCTGTCTGTTGATCTGTTTGTCGATCTGTTTGTCTGTCGATCTGTCTGTCGATCTGTTTGTCTGTCGATCTGTCTGTCGATCTGTTTGCCTGTCTGTCTGTCGATCTGTCTGTCGATCTGTCTGTCTGTCGATCTGTCTGTCAATCTGTCTGTTGATCTGTTTGCCTGTTTGTCTGTCTGTCGATCTGTCTGTCTGTCTGTTGATCTGTTTGTCTGCCGATCTGTCTGTGGATCTGTTTGTCTGTGGATCTGTCTGTGGATCTGTCTGTGGATCTGTTCGTCGATCTGTTTGTCTGTCGATCTGTCTGTCGATCTGTTTGTCTGTCGATCTGTCTGACGATCTGTCTGTCGATCTGTCTGTCGATCTGTCCGTCGATCTGTCTGTCTGTTGATCTGTCTGTCGATCTGTCTGTTGATCTGTCTGTCTGTTGATCTGTCTTTCGATCTGTCTGTCGATCTGTCTGTCTGTCTGTGGATCTGTTTGTCGATCTGTCTGTGGATCTGTTTGTCTGTGGATCTGTCTGTGGATCTGTCTGTGGATCTGTCTGTGGATCTGTCTGTCGATCTGTTCGTCGATCTGTTTGTCTGTCGATCTGTCTGACGATCTGTCTGTCGATCTGTCTGTCGATCTGTCTGTCGATCTGTTTGTCTGTCGATCTGTCTGTTGATCTGTCTGTCGATCTGTCCGTCGATCTGTCTGTCGATCTGTCTGTCGATCTGTCTGTTGATCTGTCTGTCTGTTGATCTGTCTTTCGATCTGTCTGTCGATCTGTCTATCGATCTGTCTATCGATCTGTCTGTGGATCTGTCTGTGGATCTGTCTGTCGATTTGTCCGTCGGTCTGTTTGTCTGTCAATCTGTCTGTCCATCTGTTTGTCTGTCCATCTGTCTGTCTGTTGATCTGTCTTTCGATCTGTCTGTCGATCTGTCTCTCTGTTGGTTTTTTTCCTCGTGGTTTGTCTGTCCTGATCTGTCCTCTAACAGTGAGAGAGGGAGGATCTCTGTCTGTCTGTTGATCTGTCTGTCGATCTGTTTGTCTGTCGATCTGTCTGTCTGTCTGTCTGTTGATCTGTTTGTCTGTCGATCTGTCTGTGGATCTGTTTTTCTGTCGATCGATCTGTCTGTCGATCTGTCTGTCTGTTGATCTGTTTGTCTGTCGATCTGTTTGTCTGTCGATCTGTCTGTCTGTCAATCTGTCTGTCGATCTGTTTGTCTGTCGATCTGTCTGTCGATCTGTTTGTCTGTCTGTCGATCTGTTTGTCTGTCTGTCGATCTGTTTGTCTGTCGATCTGTCTGTTGATCTGTTTGTCTGTCGATCTGTCTGTCGATCTGTTTGTCTGTCGATCTGTCTGTTGATCTGTCTGTCTGTCGATCTGTCTGTTGATCTGTCTGTCTGTTGTTTTTTTTTCCTTGTGGTTTGTCTGTCCTGATCTGTCCTCTAACAGTCAGAGAGGGAGGATCTCTGTCTGTCTGTCGATCTGTCTGTCGATCTGTCTGTCGATCTGTTTGTCTGTCGATCTGTCTGTCGATCTGTTTGTCGATCTGTTTGTCTGTCGATTTGTCTGTCGATCTGTCTGTTGATCTGTCTGTCTGTCTGTCGATCTGTTTGTCTGTCGATCTGTCTGTCGATCTGTTTGTCTGTCGATCTGTCTGTCGATCTGTTTGTCGATCTGTCTGTTGATCTGTCTGTCTGTTGTTTTTTTTCCTCGTGGTTTGTCTGTCCTGATCTGTCTGTCTGTCCTGATCTGTCCTCTAGCAGTGAGAGAGGGAGGATCTCTGTCTGTCTGTCGATCTGTCTGTCTGTCGATCTGTCTGTCGGTCGATCTGTCTGTCTGTCCTGATCTGTCCTCTAGCAGTGAGAGAGGGAGGATCTCTGTCTGTCTGTCGATCTGTCTGTCTGTCTGTCTGTCCTGATCTGTCCTCTAGCAGTGAGAGAGGGAGGATCTCTGTCTGTCTGTCGATCTGTCTGTCTGTCCTGATCTGTCCTCTAGCAGTGAGAGAGGGAGGATCTCTGTCTGTCTGTCGATCTGTCTGTCTGTCGATCTGTCTGTCGGTCGATCTGTCTGTCTGTCCTGATCTGTCCTCTAGCAGTGAGAGAGGGAGGATCTCTGTCTGTCTGTTGATCTGTCTGTCTGTCTGTCTGTCCTGATCTGTCCTCTAGCAGTGAGAGAGGGAGGATCTCTGTCTGTCTGTCGATCTGTCTGTCTGTCCTGATCTGTCCTCTAACAGTGAGAGAGGGAAGATCTCTGTCTGTCTGTCGATCTGTCTGTCTGTCCTGATCTGTCCTCTAGCAGTGAGAGAGGGAGGATCTCTGTCTGTCTGTCGATCTGTCTGTCTGTCCTGATCTGTCCTCTAACAGTGAGAGAGGGAAGATCTATGTCTGTCTGTCCTGATCTGTCCTCTAACAGTGAGAGAGGGAAGATCTATGTCTGTCTGTCCTGATCTGTCCTCTAACAGTGAGAGAGGGAAGATCTTTGTCTGTCTGTCGATCTGTCTGTCGATCTGTCTGTCTGTCCTGATCTGTCCTCTAACAGTGAGAGAGGGAAGATCTTTGTCTGTCTGTCGATCTGTCTGTCGATCTGTCTGTCTGTCCTGATCTGTCCTCTAACAGTGAGAGAGGGAAGATCTTTGTCTGTCTGTCGATCTGTCTGTCTGTCGATCTGTCTGTCTGTCCTGATCTGTCCTCTAACAGTGAGAGAGGGAAGATCTTTGTCTGTCTGTCCTGATCTGTCCTCTAACAGTGAGAGAGGGAGGATCTCTGTCTGTCTGTCGATCTGTCTGTCGATCTGTCTGTCTGTCCTGATCTGTCCTCTAACAGTGAGAGAGGGAAGATCTTTGTCTGTCTGTCGATCTGTCTGTCTGTCGATCTGTCTGTCGATCTGTCTGTCGATCTGTCTGTCTGTCGATCTGTCTGTCGATCTGTCTGTCGATCTGTCCTCTAACAGTGAGAGAGGGAAGATCTCTGTCTGTCTGTCGATCTGTCTGTCTGTCTGTCGATCTGTCTGTCGATCTGTCTGTCGATCTGTCCTCTAACAGTGAGAGAGGGAAGATCTCTGTCTGTCTGTCGATCTGTCTGTCTGTCGATCTGTCTGTCGATCTGTCTGTCGATCTGTCTGTCCTGATCTGTCTGTCTGTCCTGATCTGTCCTCTAACAGTGAGAGAGGGAGGATCTCTGTCTGTCTGTCGATCTGTCTGTCTGTCTGTCTGTCCTGATCTGTCCTCTAGCAGTGAGAGAGGGAGGATCTCTGTCTGTCTGTCGATCTGTCTGTCTGTCCTGATCTGTCCTCTAGCAGTGAGAGAGGGAGGATCTCTGTCTGTCTGTCGATCTGTCTGTCTGTCTGTCTGTCCTGATCTGTCCTCTAGCAGTGAGAGAGGGAGGATCTCTGTCTGTCTGTCGATCTGTCTGTCTGTCCTGATCTGTCCTCTAGCAGTGAGAGGGAGGATCTCTGTCTGTCTGTCGATCTGTCTGTCTGTCGATCTGTCTGTCGGTCGATCTGTCTGTCTGTCCTGATCTGTCCTCTAGCAGTGAGAGAGG
>JARQWZ010005638.1:0-71679 GCA_033150135.1 Gobio occitaniae
ATTTAAAAAACGTAATCCAGAAAAATTTACGGAAATACAGAATTTGGGGGGGAAAAAAGAAAGATTTCATAGGGCCCTAAAATACTTATAAACCATTAGAGATAACATTGGCAGGGAACTGAAATACACTATCACTCAAAAGCATGGGATTAGGAAGATTTGTTTTTAAAAATAAATAATACTTTTATTCACAAGGAATAAATTCAGTTTATTTAAAGAGACATTAAAAACTTATACATGTTGCTAAAAAGTTCAATTTTTAAATAAATGCTGCTTCTTTTAACTCATTTGAAAAAACAAAAAGTATCAAGGTTTCTACAAAAACATGAATCAGCACAAGTGTCTATCATCACTGATAATAATCAGAAATGTTTCTGGAGACTGGAGGAATGATGCTGTGATCACAGGAATAAATTACATTTTGACACAGGCTCACATAGAAAACGGTTCTTTTAAAATGTTTTTTTTTTGCACAATATTGCTGTTTTTACTGTATTTGATCAAATAAATGCAGCCATGGCAAAGATTTTTTTTTTATCTTGCCAACCCTAAACTTCTGATCGGCAGTAGGGCTGGGTATTGACACAAATTTCACAATTCGATCAGATTACATTTCACAAGCTTGCGATCCGATTTCGATTCAATATCAACATATATTTTGGATATACATCTCAAACACTTAAGGATGTTTTTTTTATAATAATAAAGTTATAATACTAACTTTACAATTACATAATATTTCTACTCATTTTTGAAATAGCCTATAAATATTTCAATGGTGGATGTCATAAAAACCTTGACAGAAACACGCATTAAATATGGAAAAACATCATATTATATTAAATATGTAACATGGTGCATATATTTACCAAAACGCTCTTCTCTAGAGTTAAGCTGAAAACTGAGTTTATGGACACTGAACAAAATAAAAATGCATAATTCTCTCGTCTCAGGGGGATATGAGGGGGGAAAGTACCATAATTTGAATATACTTCCGGGTTTCTACTGATACAAAGCCTAATGCTAAATCACTGAAGTTACCCTTTAAGCTGACAATTGAGTTTATGGACACTAAATATGTTTTTTCCGAGATAAACATTGTGTGACACAGTCACGTCACATTAAACGGTGCCAAAAAGGTTTTTTTTTATTTCGTAGTAAAATGGATGTAATTTGAAATCTGAGACTTTGCTTCATATCAAAAGTAAAAAAAGCACAAAGATTAATGCGATTTATTGGATGGGAGGTGTTGCAATGCTCCGTTCATTCATCAACTGAAAACAGGATGACTAAAGGATTCTTGGGATTTAAGAATCGATATCGGTTCATAAAAGCGATTAAGATCGAGAAATCAATATTTTTTACACCCAGCCCTAATCAGGTGTGTATTAAGAGTGCATCTGACCTGGCGTATCCGATGATGAGGCTACCGAACACGGTCCCGATTCCAGCTCCGGATCCAGCCACTCCCACAGTGGCAGCTCCCGCTCCAATGAACTTAGCGGCGGTGTCGATGTCTCGGCTCACAGCGCTGGTCTGGAAGCTTCTGAGGGCCGCCTGAGGCAGGACAGCAGCACTGACCTACGAGAGCAAGAGAGGACTCACATGACCTCTACATGACCTTAGTGTGTTCAGCCACCTAACGTCCTTTAACAGCAACAGAGCTAAAACATGGTGTCAGCTTCAATATGACAATCACATTTCTCACCAGAAGGAATAATTGTTAAAGGGTTAGTTCACCCAAAAATGAAAATTCTGTCATTAATTACTTACCCTCATGTCGTTGGACACCCGTCAGACCTCCGTTCATCTTCGGAACAGAAAAGAAGATATTTAGTGTAAATCTGATGGCTCAGAAAGGCCTCCATTGACACAATGGCACTTTACACTCTCAAGACCCTTAAAAGGCACTAAAGACGTCGTTACAAAGTCCATCTCACTACAGTGGTTCTACAATAACTTTATGAATCGGCGAGAATAGTTTTTGTGCGCAAAAAAAACCCTAAATAACGACTTACATAGTGATGACGATTTCAAAACACGGCCTCATGAAGCTTCAAAGCGTTAGGAATCAGCGAGTCGAATCATGATTTGGATCGCGTGTCAAACTGCTGAAATCACATGACTTTGGTGATTCAAAACCACTGATTCGACTCACTGATTCATAACGCTTTGAAGCTTCATGATGCCTTGTTTTGAAATCGGTCATCATGATATAAGTCGTTATTTAGGGTTTTTTTTGCACACAAAAACTATTCTCGTCACTTTATAAAGTTATTGTAGAACCACTGTAGTGAGATGGACTTTGTAACGACGTCTTTAGTGCCTTTTAAGGGTCTTGAGAGTGAAACCGTGCCATTGTGCCAATGGAGGCCTTTCAGAGCCATCAGATTTACACTAAAATATCTTAATTTCTGTTCTGAAGATGAACGGAGGTCTTACGGGTGTCCAACGAAATGAGGGTAAGTAATTAATGACAGAATTTTCTTTTTTGGGTGAACTAACCCTTTAAGTTTATGAGAAGCATGACAAAACATTTACATTTTTTACCATATAGGGGTTATAGTTCACTCAAAAAACAAAACTTGTGTCATTTCCTCACACTCATATCCTTCCAAACCCATGGGACTTTGGTTCATCTTCTAAACACACATGAAGATCTTTTTAATGAAAGCTGAGAGGTTTAAGTCCCGCAAAGAAAGATGAGGAAACTAAAACTTATAAGGGCGTTGTAAAATGAACCCATATGAATCTTCAAGTCTTGGACACAGATACGATCACTTTATATGATGAACAGATTTAAGTTAGGCTTGGAAAGACATGAGGCTGAGCCGATGACAAATCTCATTTTTGCATGAACTATTCCTTTAACACGCTTGCAGTGGATCAGAAGAGCTCCGTATCAAATCAAGTTGATAAAGTTGACTTTTGACTAATGATGCTTTGTATGTCAACTTCATCTCAAGCATGACCATCAAGCCTGCAAATAAAGAGTTACCATAAATGAAAGGAGCTCAACTGAGAGGCAAAAGCAGGTTTGCCACTCACCTCTGGTTTGACCTCTGGTCTGGAGAGTACAGCAGCAGAAAGCGGCCTGTACAGGGACCTGGAGCCCGCACGCACCTACAACACACACACACACACTGACTTTATAATAGAACGAACTAGCCAAACAAGGGGTGAATTTGAAAGAAACAGTATTGAACGGTTTTCTGAAAGGCATGTATGCTGGGAACAAGCAGGTTTCAAGAGTTATGGCTTAAGATTCACCGCAAGAAATGTGTGCATTCAAAACCTTATCCTGCTGAGCATCAACAAACTGTCCGGCTACGTTCACACTGAGACTTAAGGTGATGATACATGGGGCAACTTTGAGCAATGTTACAAAGCAATGTTGGTTGTCCACTTTCCCATTGGGAATGGGCAACAAATTTCTATCTGGATACATGTAGATCGGTCACGGTTTGTAAACCTATACGAATAGAACATAAAGTGCAGGACGTGCTTTATGTAGGCTAAAAGAGTTAAGCACAATGAGCCATGAAAAAATCATAATGAATCATAATCTAATCGAATTGTGAGACAAGTGAAGATTCAGTTATGACTAACTATCTGCACAAAGTTTGAGACTGACCTGTTAACTTGTTAGGGCATTAGGCCTAGTCCTGGATTTACTCCAAATGTTACACAGTGAGATTTTCTATGGATGTTTTATATATTAATGGATATATATAGGCCTATTAATGACATTTTCTACTGAGATTTCATTTTACTAATAAAGTTATAGCCTACAAATCATTAGAGTGAACTGACTTGGTAAATCAAGCTCTTGTGGTGCCCCCATTCGTTTCAATGTTTCACGCTTTTTGGACATGCACATCATAATAAATAGACTTGTTTTACAAAACTAAGAATTTTCCCATAAATGTGTCCTATATCACTGAAAATGGGAGAATCTTAGCTTTAATGTGGTATATGGCACATTATCAGAATAATAATGGTTAAAATGTTTTACAATTTCAAAAATAAGCTTGATTTTTTTCTTTACATGTTCTTTACATTATGTAGGATGATTTTATGTATAAAACAGCGAATGACAAAGAAATGACTTTAGCTGGGTTTTCACAGACAGGGTCACATATTACGCAGCGCCACATATTACGCAGCGCCTGAAAGTAGCCCAGCTAGGTAACTTTCAATGTGACCGGCACTAAGTTTGTGTAGTTGCAGAGAAAGTTTCAGGCTTGCAGCCGACAAATTGTGTTGTGGATTTAGCTGTGATTGGCCATGGTTCTGTGTGTTGTAAAGGGCTGTGATAGTAAGTTGAAGGTGTAACTACCACCATGTTCCACAGAATACCAACGAATCATTGCGCCGCTGCAGCCATAGTACGGCCGCGAAGATCCGCGACTATTACGCAGGAATGATAATCAATATATCGCACAATATATGTACTAGGGATGCCACAATTCTCAATATAATATTGAACCGTTCGGTACGGCATTCACGGTTCAATGCGCACTTGTGAATTAGGGGTGTGCAATTAATCGAATTTCGATTTCGATTTTGCCTCCCAACGATCACCAAAATAGTACAATCGAGAAAATACGATTATTTTGCCATGTTCAGTTTTGCATGAACGCTCTTATTTCGTCTTGCGTTCTGAATGAAACGTGCACGCGCTCATCCGCCCCTCCCGAAGCCACAAACTTTCTCAGATCTTGAGTCTCGTGTGCATATCATCCGCTGGAATTTAAAAACTCTGCGCGAGTAAAGATGGCAGAAGGAGGGCAGTTACAGCAGCGTTTGGTGAGCAAAAAAGGCAAAACCAACTCCGTTGTCTGGGAACAGTTTGGCTTCGAGGAATCAGACGACGAGCAGAAACATGCTACGTGCAAGATTTGCTACATGGCAGTGGCTGCAACGCAAGGGAACGCCACGAATTTGTTTAACCACTTGAAAATTAAACAGAGTGACCTATGACAATCTAATAAAGAAACAAAAACTGACGAGAGCAGGGGTGCCGTGTAAACGTCCTTTTTTCCCCTCATATTTTTCAAATAATTCTCTCTTTGTAAACTTTGTTCAATGCATGCGAGTGCTGCCGTATGTTTGAATATGACCAGCCATTTTCGCCGTCATCATCCGGGTGTAGTGCCAGAAGACGCGAATGAGAAGACCCGCGCGCTGTGAGAAAATGTGCGTCTCACAGCGCGCACATATTGAGTTCTCTTTCAAGTCTTGCTCTTGAACGGACAAACTCACACAAAACGTATGTCAACATGTCCATCTTGATGAGTATCCTAGCAGACATAGTCTGTATATGCCTTAAGTGAACTTTATACAGTCGATAAAGACGACGCATATCCGATCCGGATTGAATAGCTTTTGTAAGTTTAATAGGATTCATCTTTAATTTATGCACTCAAATATGCAATGTTATTTTACATTTGAGACATTTCTGTACCTGAAAACTAATGTTAGACGTACCTGAAAAGCATATCTAGCTGAACCATATTGTTTATCTTATTTATTTGTGGTTATCATTTTTACTTGAATACTTTTATACTTTGATTTGAATATATGTTATATTATTTATTTTAATAGTTCAAAAAGTACAACAAATGTTACAATTTCAATTGAATTGTTGAAAGGTGTATTTTTAATAAATACAACATTCCCAAAGTCATGTGAAATAATCGGTTATGTCGGTTATGTCATTCGGCTGTGCGATACTGAAGAAAAATGCGATATGCGATATCCTTGTTAAATAATGCGATACTCGATATTGCTTTAAGTGTGTAAAATCTATTTCTTTCCCCAACTGATATCCTTCACTTAAAGCATAACCGACTGTGTTTACATGAATACTCATCAAGACATAACTTGACAGACATAGACATAACTGTGTGTGTATATTAGGGGTGGGCGATATCTCGATATTTAAAATATATCGAGATATTTTTTAAACACGATATGGATTTTGACATATCGTATATATCGATATATTGTTTATGTTTAATTCTGATTCCGCCACTTTGCTTGTTTGCCTTCTCTGTGCTGTGCTCGCCCCCGCTCGCTCGCCCCCCGCCTCCTTGCTTTTGTTCCCCTCCCCTCGCGTGTTGTCATGGCGGCGTCCGCAACCAGCTCGGAGGCTACAGAACTCGTCTTAAAAACAACTGGCTCCATTATATGGAGATACTTCGGTTTTAAGGCGTCGGACGAACAGCAGACAGATGTCTACTGCCATGAATGCCGACAGTTAGTTCTCAAACACTTGATCCAAGATACAGTTTACCTAGGCAGCATTACTTTGCGAGACAAGAACTCCCGCGACTGTACACTACGGAGAGAGAGCGGCTTGCTTGCTGGAGAAGGTTACTTACTATGCCCTTGATTTGAGTTGTTTTATTTTTGAATGAAAATTCATTATTTGCATGCGTTTTAAAGCCTTGCGCGTAGGGCACCATGCGCTTTCCCGAGCGTGCGCACTAAAAGCCTGTCAAACAAGTGATTACAGGACTAAATCTTACTGCTCTAATACACACAAGGTTAACATAAACAGTCGGTTATGTCTAAAGTGAAAGTAAAATCGGCGTGTGTCTGTATATTAGATGCGTGAAAGTCTTAAATTGACAGCAGCGCAGCCTAGAGTGAACACGCTGCGCTTGTCCTTAAAGGGACAGTTCACTCTAAAATGATGTCATTATTTACTCACTAATGTTGTTCCAAACCTGTATTAATTTCTTCTGTTGAACACAGACAGCTGATGGTAGCGATTTACATTATTATTATTATTATTATTTCCTACAATGGGGACCAGCAACTGTTTGCTTTCTAATATTCTTCAAAATATATGTTATGTCCAACAGAAGAAAGAACTTTATTCAGGTTTAAAACAACTTGAGCGCGAGTAATCAATGACAGAATTTTCATTTTTGAGTGAACTATTCCTTTAGTGGTTAATAAAATAAAAGACAAAGACAAATCATTCACGGCTCTTGACTGAAAAACTAATACAGTAGCTTTAATAAGAATCAATGTATATTCTATAGTGAAGTCTATGTAGTGTTTTAATTTTACATTTATTAATTCAATTTCATAATTAAATGCTGCTGTACAGCTCTGAGCTGCCAGTGTAAATCTTTATAAATATATATTTATTTTATATTGTACAGTACACTAGGAATGTGTACAAGGTTTTTTAAAAGTAAAGTTTTAAGTTTAAGTAAGGTTTTTCAAGTCTTTAAAGTAAAATAAAGAAAGAGTATTGCAATAAAAAAAAAATATTTTTTTCCTCCTTAAGCTCTTGCTGTTCGGCTAAGAATAGAATAGCAAAAATCTGATGCGACTAGCCATCAGAACCGAACCGAAAACCGAGGTAAAAAAAAACCGAGGTATGTATTGAACTGTGGACTTACTGTATTGTTGCATCCCTTCTTTGTTCCTACATGAACTGCCTACCTCTTTGCACTGTCTTCAACAAAAAAAAAAAGACTTTGTGGTATTTGGCATATTTGTTTTTGAGGGGTTATTTTTCCTGTAAAGATAGAGATATATATCGTATATCGAGATATAGCAAAATATATCAAGATATATTTTTTGCTCCATATCGCCCAGCCCTAGTGTATATGACAGTTCGGGTGTGAAACAAGACAAGAAAAAAAGAACAGCTTGAGCGCATGTTTGGGTGTGTGTGTCAGACAGCGCGAGACTGCAAGGAGTTGTTCTTCGCACGTTATTGCGTTTACAAACTCTTTTTAACGTCAAGAAAGTCACATAAGTAACAGTCGTGTGCCCAGTCTATTCTCTGCTGTATGCATCAACCTAAAACGTGCACTTTTCACAATGTTGAAGTAGCTTATTAAAATCATTCAGATGTTGCATACCCTTGCGATATGCATATTGCGATATGTACATTTGCGATATTTCGATATATTGCGCAGCCCTATTCAGGTGTGTAAAATCTCTGTAGAGACTCCCATGAGTGCAGAACTAGAGTGAGGTAAAAGTCCCATGAACTCTGATCTGACCTTTTAGACTGCAGTCGTATTTACAAAACAGCCGACCTGTATCGAACTTACAGATCACAAGTAATCTGATCCATATGTGGTGCTGTCATTCACACAGTCATGACAAAAACTGTCACATCTGAGCAAAAAAAATCAGATTTGTTTCCCATTTACCTGCAGTCTGAACTTAGCCTAGACTGGCCTGGAATAGGTTCAGTCCCACGAGAGGACATCCTGTGAAGGAGCACCATAGTGCCCTTGATAAAGACACCCGTCTCCTCAGGTTACTGCCAATGAAAGGCCTTACCCCAAGTTACTTTGGAGGATACCAACCAATAAAAATGAACAAAATCCCTTTGATAATGATGATAGAAAGACAGCTGCCATCTTAACCGCCGCAATACAAGCCAGACTAGGCGGAAGAACACTTCCCACGAACGCAGATTAATGTCTTAATAACGAGCACATCGTTTGACCTTAACTTTTCAGCGTTTTGCGAACCCAATTTTGACACTGACAAGAAAAAGGTCAAAGGTAAACTATAACCGCGCGTGACGTTTCACGTTAACCCTTTAAAATCCGTCTGTGAATGAATGAACCACTGACGGCAAGCTCAACCTGCAGGCCGAACATCAACCAAACACAGTTTAAGGCACAGCAACACTGTTTGCGAAGGCAACAGCACTCACCAGGGCGGGTGTGGAGACGAACTTTGCGCAGGTGAACATTTTGAGATGTGATTTTGGGCGGCCGGGACTTCTGCAAAGACAAGATATAAGGTCAGAGGAGATTCATATGAAGAGCTTTAGAAATACAGCCGCCGTACGCCACAAACACGGCTCCTAGCAATATCCCAGCCAAACGCGCAACTCTGCGTTCATACAGACGGAGGATGAGGGATGGATGTAGATTTATGTGCTCGGAATGAACGCACTCACCGAAGGCAGAGGTCGAACCACTGGGTGTACTGCGCCTGCGCACAACTGACTCTGCGGAATGACCCGGATGTTGGTGTGACGTCAAAACAAGGTCGTTGCTTCCGAGCTTTATTGGAAAGAGCTCGGAGACAATTCAATATGCTACAAAAATCCTCTTTTTTTACATAATTACGTCGACGTTATCATAATAATGATGTATTAACTATAATTGCATTTTTGTTTAAAGATCGAAAGCAGCCTTAGAGCTTTTCATATAGCCTAATGAACGATTTATTTATTTATTTAAAAACCGTATATAAATTGATTTAATTATTGTTATTTTAAAGATACATATACACAGAAATATATAACAAATTACAAGTGGGCACACAAAAAGAAAAATATGTAAAATGAAATCAATAATATTTGATGTTTTCATAGCTTTTTTTATTTGAGGATCATTTCTGTTAATGGCGGCATAAAAAATGTTTGAGCTGAATGTAAATGTGGATTGCAGAACTTGACTGCCTATAATAAAACATAAAATGAGTAATTGTTTAAAGAAAATAAAACTTTTTGTACATCATCCAGTGTTGGGTAAGTTACTCTAAAAATGTAATTTATTCCTATCGACTAATTACATCTTCAAGAGTGTAATTAAATTACTGTATTAATCATAAAAGTACTGGGTTACTTATTACTTATTACTGTCTAAATCCCATATCAACCTCAACAAGGAGACATGAAACTGCACTTTAATTTTTTCCAAATAAATAATATAAAATTGCATAAATTATTCTTGAACTGATCAAAGTATTTCAAGGGAGAATGATACATTGAAAACATACATTTTAATATTAGATGTTGAATTTGGATGTTACATCCACTATTGTTTTATATCGAATTGTTCTATATAATATTTAATGCAATGACATCAGAAATAACTTTAATTAAAAATTAAGAGTTACCCCTTATTTTACTTTTGTAAGGGAAAAGCAATGCTATTACTTAAGTAATTAATCACCCAACACTGATTATGACACAAAAAGTCGAAATTTTGACAAAAAAAAAATTAATTGTGCAATAAAAAGTCACAGAAATTCTGTTAATATTCAATAAAAAGTAATACAATTCTGATTTTTTTTCTGGTCATATTTGTGACTGCATGTCATAATTTCAATTGTTTAAAATTACCTTTAATGTCATATTTGTGACTGCATTTGTCATAATTATTTAAAAAAAAATACTTTTAACGTCATATTTGTGACTGCATTTGTCATAATTATTTAAAAAAAAATACTTTTAACGTCATATTTGTGACTGCATGTCATATTTTCAATTTTTTAAAATTACTTTTAATGTCATATTTGTGACTGCATTTGTCATAATTCTTTAAAAAAAATACTTTTAACGTCATATTTGTGACTGCATGTCATATTTTCAATTTTTTAAAATTACTTTTAATGTCATATTTGTGACTGCATTTGTCATAATTCTTTAAAAAAAATACTTTTAACGTCATATTTGTGACTGCATTTGTCATAATTATTTAAAAAAAAATACTTTTAACGTCATATTTGTGACTGCATGTCATATTTTCAATTTTTTAAAATTACTTTTAATGTCATATTTGTGACTGCATTTGTCATAATTCTTTAAAAAAAATACTTTTAACGTCATATTTGTGACTGCATGTCATATTTTCAATTTTTTAAAATTACTTTTAATGTCATATTTGTGACTGCATTTGTCATAATTCTTTAAAAAAAATACTTTTAACGTCATATTTGTGACTGCATTTGTCATAATTATTTTTAAAAAAAATACTTTTAACGTCATATTTGTGACTGCATTTGTCTTAATTATTAAAAAAAAAATACTTTTAACGTCATATTTGTGACTGCATTTGTCATAATTATTTAAAAAAATAAAATAAATTTATGTCATATTTGTGACTGCATTTGTCATAATTATTTAAAAAAAAATACTTTTAATGTCATATTTGTGACTGCATTTGTCATAATTATTTAAAAAAATAAAATAAATTTGTCATATTTGTGACTGCATTTGTCATAATTATTTAAAAAAAATACTTTTAACGTCATATTTGTGACTGCATTTGTCATAATTATTTAAAAAAAAAATACTTTTAACGTCATATTTGTGACTGCATTTGTCATAATTATTTAAAAAAAAAATGCTTTTAACGTCATATTTGTGACTGCATTTGTCATAATTATTTTTTAAAAAAATACTTTTAATGTCATATTTGTGACTGCATTTGTCTTAATTATTTAAAAAAAAATACTTTTAACGTCATATTTGTGACTGCATTTGTCATAATTATTTAAAAAAATAAAATAAATTTATGTCATATTTGTGACTGCATTTGTCATAATTATTAAAAAAAATAAAATAAATTTATGTCATATTTGTGACTGCATTTGTCATAATTATTTAAAAAAAATACTTTTAATGTCATATTTGTGACTGCATTTGTCATAATTATTTAAAAAAATAAAATAAATTTATGTCATATTTGTGACTGCATTTGTCATAATTATTTAAAAAAAATACTTTTAACGTCATATTTGTGACTGCATTTGTCATAATTATTAAAAAAAATAAAATAAATTTATGTCATATTTGTGACTGCATTTGTCATAATTATTTAAAAAAAATACTTTTAATGTCATATTTGTGACTGCATTTGTCATAATTATTTAAAAAAAAATACTTTTAACGTCATATTTGTGACTGCATTTGTCATAATTATTTAAAAAAAAAAAATAAATTTATGTCATATTTGTGACTGCATTTGTCATAATTATTTAAAAAAAATACTTTTAACGTCATATTTGTGACTGCATGTCATATTTTCAATTTTTTAAAATTACTTTTAATGTCATATTTGTGACTGCATTTGTCATAATTATTTAAAAAAAAATACTTTTAATGTCATATTTGTGACTGCATTTGTCATAATTATTTAAAAAAATAAAATAAATTTATGTCATATTTGTGACTGCATTTGTCATAATTATTTAAAAAAAATACTTTTAACGTCATATTTGTGACTGCATTTGTCATAATTATTTAAAAAAAAAATACTTTTAACGTCATATTTGTGACTGCATTTGTCATAATTATTTTTAAAAAAAATGCTTTTAACGTCATATTTGTGACTGCATTTGTCATAATTATTTAAAAAAAAAATACTTTTAATGTCATATTTGTGACTGCATTTGTCTTAATTATTTAAAAAAAAATACTTTTAACGTCATATTTGTGACTGCATTTGTCATAATTATTTAAAAAAATAAAATAAATTTATGTCATATTTGTGACTGCATTTGTCATAATTATTAAAAAAAATAAAATAAATTTATGTCATATTTGTGACTGCATTTGTCATAATTATTTAAAAAAAATACTTTTAATGTCATATTTGTGACTGCATTTGTCATAATTATTTAAAAAAATAAAATAAATTTATGTCATATTTGTGACTGCATTTGTCATAATTATTTAAAAAAATAAAATAAATTTATGTCATATTTGTGACTGCATTTGTCATAATTATTTAAAAAAAAATACTTTTAACGTCATATTTGTGACTGCATTTGTCATAATTATTAAAAAAAATAAAATAAATTTATGTCATATTTGTGACTGCATTTGTCATAATTATTTAAAAAAAATACTTTTAATGTCATATTTGTGACTGCATTTGTCATAATTATTTAAAAAAAAAATACTTTTAACGTCATATTTGTGACTGCATTTGTCATAATTATTTAAAAAAATAAAATAAATTTATGTCATATTTGTGACTGCATTTGTCATAATTATTTAAAAAAAATACTTTTAACGTCATATTTGTGACTGCATGTCATATTTTCAATTTTTTAAAATTACTTTTAATGTCATATTTGTGACTGCATTTGTCATAATTATTTAAAAAAATACTTTTAACGTCATATTTGTGACTGCATTTGTCATAATTATTTAAAAAAATACTTTTAACGTCATATTTGTGACTGCATTTGTCATAATTATTTTAAAAAAAAATACTTTTAACGTCATATTTGTGACTGCATTTGTCATAATTATTTAAAAAAATACTTTTAACGTCATATTTGTGACTGCATTTGTCATAATTATTTAAAAAAAAAATACTTTTAACGTCATATTTGTGACTGCATTTGTCATAATTATTTAAAAAAATACTTTTAACGTCATATTTGTGACTGCATTTGTCATAATTATTTAAAAAAAAAATACTTTTAACGTCATATTTGTGACTGCATTTGTCATAATTATTTTAAAAAAAAAATACTTTTAACGTCATATTTGTGACTGCATTTGTCATAATTATTTAAAAAAAAAAATACTTTTAACGTCATATTTGTGACTGCATTTGTCATAATTATTTAAAAAAATAAAATAAATTTATGTCATATTTGTGACTGCATACTACGTCATAATTTAAAAAATTTTAAATTACTTTTAATGTCATATTTGAGACTGCATATGACATAATTGAAATGTTTTATGTTATAATTATGATTTACCAAAGCATGATGTTTTCTTATGTGTGCTTCTGTAATACTGCACTAATTGTGTTTAATGTTATAGACCTGCATTCAAGATATAGACAATCCAAACATAAAGCATTCTAAATTAATTCAGATTAATATCTGTTCGACAAAAAGAGACAGAAGAGGCTCCTGCGATCTGCCCATGTAAATATAGCGTTCCTCTGCTTCTCCCCGAGCAGCTGTCACTGAGCGTCAGCTGGAGTGTCCAGCTCTTCCACAGGCAGTATTTGTCTGCTTGAGGGTGATGAATGGCCCGCGGGTGCCGTGGCTCGTGTGGAGGTTCAGGTAATGAGTGCACTGACGGCTGGAGCCTCAGGTGTGATCAGTGCAGGTGAGAAGCACTCAATCTCACACTCACACACACACCCAGAACACACTCACATCAGCGCCTCATCACACTCTAATGATGCTAGAAGGTTCAGGAATGTGCTAAATGTTGTCAGACATGTTATTCTCTTTTATGTTCAATTACATTTGTTAAAAATTGGATGTTACATAGCAGCTTTGCAGTCAGTTTATTCATATTTTATCAGTTAATATAAAACTCTTTGAGAATATGTAATGATCTCAGGAGTAAAAGCCCATTTCTGCCACATAGAAAAAACATTGCCATGGTAATTAAGTTGAAATAATGACAAAAATCAAAACGATTAAATAAAGGCCTGGGGCCAGTTGCATAAACTTAGCCATTATTTTTAGACTGTGTCTTAAGAACTAATTTGACACACTAGCAATTAGTCAAGAGGTAATCCGTCTTACTTTTCTGATTCAAATTAGACCAATCTAACTTTTTATGTAACTGACTTTAAAAAGTTAAGAACAGTCTTGAAGAAAAAAATAGACGACTATAACTTTTAAGACTAGTTTTAACAGTTTATGCAACCGGCCCCTGGTTTCACAGACAGGGCTTAGATTGAGCCAGGATTAGGCCTTAGTTCAATTAGGGCATTTAAGTAGCTTTTAAAAACGTGTCTTAGAAAAAAACATTACTGGTGTGTATTTTAAGATATGCTGCTTTCAGTTAAAACAGCTCATGCATTTTAGTCTGGAACTAGATTAAGCTAGTTTGTAAAACCAAGGGGAAAAAATCCTAATTATGACATAAAAAGTAACAAAATCTGTCATAATTAAGACTTTTTATGTCCTAATGACTTTTAATGTCATAATTATGACTTATGTTATAATTATATTTTTTTAATCTTATAATTAAGATTTAAACCCTGTGGTTTCACAGCCGAGGCTTAAGCTAGTCCCTGACTAAAATGCACGTTTGAGTGGTTTAATCTTAAATATGTCAGTGCTATTGTTTTGTCTCCAGCTGCACACCAGTAGCCTAATGTTGTTTTCTTCTAAGTAACGTTTATAAAAGCGCCATCCTATTTGAACTAAGGTCTAATCCTGTCTTAATCTAAACCCTGTCTGTGAAACCAGGACTTATTCTCATTATTATGAATTTGCATGTCTTAATTTCAGTTTTTACTTTGAATGTCATAATTATGGTTTACCAAAGCAAGTTTTTCTCCACGTGGCAGAAATGGGTTTTAATATGGAACTGTGTTGTCATTGACAAAATAAGACATTTTATATAAAAATGCATTTAAATGAAAAAGAATAGAATATAATTATGGGGGTTGCCTGTGTTTAATCGTAACACTTTATAATAAAGTAATGCATTAAAGGAACACATCGCTTTTTTTTAAACTCCCCTAGAGTTAAACAGTTGAGTTTTACCGTTTTCGAATCCATTCAGCCGATCTCCGGGTCTGGCGGTTGCACTTTTAGCATAGCTTAGCATAGATCATTGAATCTGATTAGACCGTTAGCATCTCGCTCAAAACAATGACCAAAGAGTTTCAATATTTTTCCTATTTAAAACTTGACTCTTCTGTAGTTACATTGTGTACTAAGACTGACGGAAAATGAAAAGTTGTGGTTTTCTAGGCCGATATGGCTAGGAACTACTCTCATTCCTGCGTAATAATCAAGAGCTTTGAGCCGTCCCATGAGTGCAGCGGCGCAATGATATTACACAGCGCCTGAAAATAGTCCCCAGCTAACTTCCAACGTGACCGGCACTAAGTTTGTGTAGTTGCGGTATTCCGGTTCAAACAGATTCAGGATCTGCACCAAAGTAAATATCTTCTGAATTGTCTCTCACAAATGTCTCCATGGTTACAAGGCACATTCTCTGTGGAAACAGGTTATGTGGACGGAAGTTATAGCCTATTTTCAGGTGTAATATCATTGCGCCGATGCACCCATGGGATCAGCAGCAAAGCTCTTGATTATTGCGCAGGAATTTTCCGTCAGTCTTAGTACACAATACAGAAGAGTCAAGTTTTAAATAGAAAAAAATATCAAAACTCTTTGGTCATTTTTGAGCGAGATGCTAACGGTCTAATCAGATTCAATGATCTATGCTAAGCTATGCTAATAGTGCAACCGCCAGACCCGGAGATCGGCTGAATGGATTCAAAAACGGTAAAACTCAACTGTTTAACTCTAGGGGAGACGGAAAATGAGCCTATTTTCAAAAATAGTGGCGTGTTCCTTTAACATTAGCACTTTATTTTACAGTCCTGTTCCCCATGTACATACTATATACTACTAATAGTAATTGCAATAACTGGGTACACTGCAAAAAATGCTTTTCTTACTTAGTTTTTTTGTCTTGTTTTCAGTCCAAATATCTAAAAAAAATCTTACATTAAGAAACATTTACTAGACAAGCAAAAGTTTTTGTCTTGTTTTGGGGGAAAATATCTCCAAAATAAGGGAGTTTTTGCTAAGCAAAATAATCTGCCAATGGGGTAAAATATATAATCTTGTTTTCTGTTTGAATTAAGATTATTTTGCTTACCCCATTGGCAGATTATTTTGCTTATTTTAAGCAAAAACTCCCTTCATTTTGAGTTATTTTCCCCCAAAATAAGACAACTTTTGCTTGTCTAGTAAATGTTTCTTAATGTAAGATTTTTTAGATATTTGGACTGAAAACAAGACAAAAATACTAAGTAAGAAAAGCATTTTTTGCAGTGTAGTAACAAGATACTAACCATGAACCGACCCCTAAACCTAACCTTAACCCCTGTAGTTACCTCATATTACCCAGTACTTCCTCAGTTAAGTACACTGTAAGTGCATGTACTATAAAATAAAGTGCAACCACATTAACTATAACATGACCTAACAATGAGCAGTACATTTGTTACAGTATTTATTACGTTTTGATGACGTTAATAAATATTTTTATAGTTCATGTGAGCTCAAATCCATTAAATCATATAAACAAACGTTAGATTTTTTTTAAATAATGCATCAGTAAATGTTGAAAATAATATGTTTATATTTTCATCGTTTACTCATGATACAGTTAACTATGAAGTATGAAGATTAAGATAACTGCGTGATGGACTGTTTGATATCTCATGTTAAACATCTGAGCAAATGGCTGAGCATTACAATTTTATGCACTTTACTTCTTGATGCGCTGTAGAATGGGACGCTCCCGTTCCCCGTGTCCCCTTTCCACCAGAGGGGGTCAGTGAGCCTGAAGTGCCTCCTGCACCCACTGCTCTCCCTAGTCAACACATCAGCCAATCAACACACACACACACTGGACCGCCACTGCTCTTACTGCTTCTGTAGCATGTCGTTTGTATGCAGCACATGTCAGCTTTCTGTGTGTGTAGAATACAGAGTAATGATAATAATTATAATATGCATTTTATTAGTATTGTGCTTTTCTCAAACCCAAAGTGTACACAAGGTAATAACAACGATGGCAGCAATAAAGAAAAAACTGAAATAACAGAGTATACTCAACGACAATAAACGGCTTTAAAACGATGAGTATTTAGAGCCGGGTTCCTCAGACTCACTGTCCTGCAGAGTTTAGCTCCAACTCTGATCAAACACACCTGAGCAAGCTGATCAAGTCTTCAGGATCTCTAAATCACAGGTAGGTTTTTTTTTAGCTAAACTCTGCAGGACAGTTTGAAGGACCCTGCTTTAGAGCCTTCTTAAAACAGTCAAGTGTTGGGGAATTTCTTATAGAGGGTATGCATTGAGTGGCAGAAGAGCTGCTGTGTGACTGGAGCTAATAGAGGCCTTTTTTTTTTTAGAGTGCATGGATATTGACATGCAGCCAGGAATCGTGTTTCCTGACATTTATATGAGCCTCATTTCAACGCTGTGGAAATACATAAAGCAAATTTGCCTGTGAATGCGTTATATAAACACAATATAGGTCTAAATCCAGGTGATCTCTTTTGCATTTATATCGTCATATCGTCCAGCCCTAAAACTTGTATCGTTTTTGTCAGTGTTTATTTAAAAACATCAAATTAGGCAGAATATACAATGATAAATATTTAACTGATGAGTTGCCAATACTATATATAACAATACAATTTATAGGGTGTGATTTTACCACAGAATTCAACATATTGACACAAAATGATAACTGCAAATCCACGTTTCTTTGTCTGGAGTCTGGATGTTTCTGTGAATTGCGGCGATCCATTTGCTTCTCTTTCCTGTAGCTTTCGGCAGTCTGTAAAAATATACCTCTTGTCAGATCTATTTATGCAGTCAATCTTTAAGCTCTTTCCTGTTTTAGATGTGTTTTGTGTGTTTTTTGCGGCATTCACGCTGAAAACCAATGCTGCCACTCAGTGGGCGTAACTGCATCACTCCGGCCGCCGGTGACATCACGCGCATACCCTTTATTATTGCCAAAGGATGAGCATTCCATAACCATGGAGCTGTAGTGTATCCCATCATGCACTGTAAATATAAAGTTGACTTGACTGTCTGTATCCCATCACTGTATCCCATCATGCACTGTATCCCATCACTGTGTCCCATCATACTCTGTATCTCATCACTGTATCCCATCATACTCTGTATCCCATCACTGTATCCCATCATACTCTGTATCCCATCACTGTATCCCATCATACTCTGTATCCCATCACTGTATCCCATCATACTCTGTATCCCATCACTGTATCCCATCATACTCTGTATCCCATCACTGTATCCCATCATACTCTGTATCTCATCACTGTATCCCATCATACTCTGTATCCCATCACTGTATCCCATCATACTCTGTATCCCATCACTGTATCCCATCATACTCTGTATCCCATCACTGTATCCCATCATACTCTGTATCTCATCACTGTATCCCATCATACTCTGTATCTCATCACTGTATCCCATCATACTCTGTATCCCATCACTGTATCCCATCATACTCTGTATCTCATCACTGTATCCCAACATGCACTGTATCCCATCACTGTATCCCATCATACTCTGTATCCCATCACTGCATCCCATCATACTCTGCATCCCATCACTGTATCCCATCATATCCCATCATATTCCATCACTGTATCCCATCACTGTATCCCATCAGACTCTGTATCCCATCACTGTATCCCATCATGCACTGTCTGTATCCCACCATACTCTGTATCCCATCATACTCTGTATCCCATCATGCCCTGTATCCCATCATGCACTGTATCCCATCATGCACCGTATCCCATCATGCACTGTCTGTATCCCACCATACTCTGTATCCCATCACTGTATCCCATCATACTGTAGCCCATCATACTCTGTATCCCATCACTGTATCCCATCATGCACTGTCTGTATCCCATCATGCACTGTATCCCATCACTGTATCCCATCATACTCTGTATCCCATCACTGTATCCCATCCTGCACTGTATCCCTTCATACTCTGTATCCCATCACTGTATCCCATCATGTCCTGTATCCCATCATGCCCTGTATCCCATCATGCACTGTATCCCATCATGCACCGTATCCCATCATGCACTGTCTGTATCCCTCCATACTCTGTATCCCATCACTGTATCCCATCATACTGTAGCCCATCATACTCTGTATCCCATCACTGTATCCCATCATGCACTGTCTGTATCCCATCATGCACTGTATCCCATCACTGTATCCCATCATGCACTGTATCCCATCATACTGTATCCCATCACTGTATCCCATCACTGTATCCCATCATACTGTATCCCATCAATGTATCCCATCATACTGTATCCCATCATGCACTGTCTGTATCCCATCACTGTATCCCATCACTGCATCCCATCACTGTATCCCATCATATCCCATCATATTCCATCACTGTATCCCATCATACTCTGTATCCCATCACTGTATCCCATCAGGCACTGTCTGTATCCCACCATTCTCTGTATCCCATCACTGTATCCCATCATGCACTGTCTGTATCCCATTATGCACTGTCTGTATCCCACCATACTCTGTATCCCATCACTGTATCCCATCATACTCTGTATCTCATCACTGTATCCCATCATACTCTGTATCCCATCACTGTAGCCCATCATGCACTGTATCTCATCACTGTATCCCATCATACTCTGTATCCCATCACTGTAGCCCATCATGCACTGTATCCCATCACTGTATCCCATCACTGTATCCCACCACTGTATACCACCACTGTATCCCATCATACTCTGTATCCCTTCACTGTATCCCATCACTGTATCCCATCACTGTATCCCACCACTGTATCCCATCACTGTATCCCACCACTGTATCCCATCACTGTATCCCATCATACTCTGTATCCCTTCACTGTATCCCATCACTGTATCCCTTCACTGTATCCCACCACTGTATCCCATAACTGTAGCCCACCACTGTATCCCATAACTGTATCCCATCACTGTATCCCATCATACTCTGTATCCCTTCACTGTATCCCACCACTGTATCCCATAACTGTATCCCACCACTGTATCCCATAACTGTATCCCATCACTGTATCCCATCATACTCTGTATCCCTTCACTGTATCCCACCACTGTATCCCATCACTGTATCCCATCATGCACTGGTTGTATCCCATCATGCACTGTATCCCATCATACTGTATCCCATCACTGTATCCCATCATACTGTATCCAATCACTCTATCCCATCACTGTATCCCATCATGCACTGTCTGTATCCCATCATACTCTGTATCCCATCACTGTATCCCATCACTGTATCCCATCATACTCTGTATCCCATCACTGCATCCCATCATACTCTGTATCCCATCACTGTATCCCATCACTGTATCCCTTCACTGTATCCCATCACTGTATCCCATCATACTCTGTATCCCATCACTGTATCCCATCACTGTATCCCTTCACTGTATCCCATCACTGTATCCCATCATACTCTGTATCCCATCACTGCATCCCATCATACTCTGTATCCCATCACTGCATCCCATCACTGTATCCCATCATATCCCATCATATTCCATCACTGTATCCCATCATACTCTGTATCCCATCACTGTATCCCATCATGCACTGTCTGTATCCCACCATTCTCTGTATCCCATCACTGTATCCCATCATGCACTGTCTGTATCCCATTATGCACTGTCTGTATCCCACCATACTCTGTATCCCATCACTGTATCCCATCATACTCTGTATCTCATCACTGTATCCCATCATACTCTGTATCCCATCACTGTAGCCCATCATGCACTGTATCTCATCACTGTATCCCATCATACTCTGCATCCCATCACTGTAGCCCATCATGCACTGTATCCCATCACTGTATCCCATCACTGTATCCCACCACTGTATACCACCACTGTATCCCATCATACTCTGTATCCCTTCACTGTATCCCATCACTGTATCCCATCACTGTATCCCACCACTGTATCCCATCACTGTATCCCACCACTGTATCCCATCACTGTATCCCATCATACTCTGTATCCCATCACTGTAGCCCACCACTGTATCCCATCACTGTATCCCATCATACTCTGTATCCCATCACTGTAGCCCATCATACTCTGTATCCCATCACTGTATCCCATCATACTCTGTATCCCATCACTGTATCCCACCACTGTATCCCATCACTGTATCCCATCATACTCTGTATCCCATCACTGTAGCCCATCATGCACTGTATCTCATCACTGTATCCCATCATACTCTGTATCCCATCACTGTAGCCCATCATGCACTGTATCCCATCACTGTATCCCATCACTGTATCCCACCACTGTATCCCATCACTGTATCCCACCACTGTATCCCATCACTGTATCCCATCATACTCTGTATCCCTTCACTGTATCCCATCACTGTATCCCTTCACTGTATCCCACCACTGTATCCCATAACTGTATCCCATCACTGTATCCCATCATACTCTGTATCCCTTCACTGTATCCCACCACTGTATCCCATCACTGTATCCCATCACTGTATCCCATCATACTCTGTATCCCTCACTGTATCCCACCACTGTATCCCATCACTGTATCCCATCACTGTATCCCATCATACTCTGTATCCCTTCACTGTATCCCATCACTGTATCCCATCATACTCTGTATCCCTTCACTGTATCCCATCACTGTATCCCACCACTGTATCCCATCACTGTATCCCATCATACTCTGTATCCCTTCACTGTATCCCACCACTGTATCCCATCACTGGATCCCATCATACTCTGTATCCCTTCACTGTATCCCATCACTGTATCCCATCATACTCTGTATCCCTTCACTGTATCCCATCACTGTATCCCACCACTGTATCCCATAACTGTATCCCATCATACTCTGTATCCCTTCACTGTATCCCACCACTGTATCCCACCACTGTATCCCATCACTGTATCCCACCACTGTATCCCATCACTGTATCCCATCACTGTATCCCATCACTGTATCCCATCATACTCTGTATCCCTTCACTGTATCCCATCATGCACTGTATCCCATCATACTTTGTATCCCTTCACTGTATCCCATCACTGTGTCCCATCATACTCTGTATCCCTTCACTGTATCCCATCATACTCTGTATCCCTTCACTGTATCCCATCATGCACTGTATCCCATCATACTTTGTATCCCTTCACTGTATCCCATCACTGTATCCCATCACTGTATCCCATCATACTCTGTATCCCATCACTGTATCCCATCACTGTATCCCATCACTGTATCCCATCATGCACTGTATCCCATCATACTTTGTATCCCTTCACTGTATCCCATCACTGTATCCCATCACTGTATCCCATCATACTCTGTATCCCTTCACTGTATCCCATCACTGTATCCCATCACTGTATCCAATCATACTCTGTATCCCTTCACTGTATCCCATCACTGTATCCCATCACTGTATCCAATCATACTCTGTATCCCTTCACTGTATCCCATCACTGTATCCCATCATACTCTGTATCCCATCATACTCTGTATCCCTTCACTGTATCCCATCATGCACTGTATCCCATCACTGTATCCCATCATACTCTGTATCCCTTCACTGTATCCCATCATGCACTGTATCCCATCACTGTATCCCATCATACTCTGTATCCCTTCACTGTATCCCATCATGCACTGTATCCCATCACTGTATCCCACCACTGTATCCCATCATGCACTGTATCCCATCACTGTATCCCACCACTGTATCCCATCATGCACTGTATCCCATCACTGTATCCCATCATGCACTGTATCCCATCACTGTATCCCATCATACTCTGTATCC
Organism: Gobio occitaniae; assembly: GCA_033150135.1. NCBI lineage: Eukaryota > Metazoa > Chordata > Actinopteri > Cypriniformes > Gobionidae > Gobio > Gobio occitaniae. The sequence continues at coordinate 23,166 of JARQWZ010005638.1, forward strand.
CATCATGCAGTGCACTCAACTTGACCTTCTATTTCCAGCGTGACAAATAAACCACAGAAAGTGATTGCATCTGTCGTTCTTGACTCAATATTTCATCAAAATGCCAAGGGATATTTTAAGATTAAAATGCAAAATAACAGTTTTTATTTCCATCATAACTGCGCTTATTAAATTAAACATGCTTGTAACATCACGTTACAAAAATATAACATATTTCATTTTTATATGATACTATTTCTTTAAACATGGCAAATTAGTTGAAACCTACTATGAACATTACATTTTATTGTCATTATGTTTCATGTATTTTTTATGTACTCATTTATTATAATTTCTTTCTTTTCTGTTTTTTTGCATATAAAAAAAAAGTAATACGGCCAAAATGAGCTAAACTGAGCAGAGTTGTGCTTTATGAGGACGGCTTTATTCCCCAGGGAACAGTGTGCGGGTGTTTAATTGTCTCTCTTTCACTGTCACTGAGATCACGTTTATCCTCCGTTCCCTCTTTATCACTTTCTCTAGTCTATATTCTCTGTTCTTTTTGGTCCTCTCAGCACTCCTGCGCCTCATTCTCATGCTCGACTGTCTCTTTTTTCTTCTTTACTACACATCCCTTCCCCCTTCAGTGAGTTGAACATCTTGAGTGGATGTATTTGCATGCGGCCCTCATCAGACAGCACACACTCTCACACACACGGGCGGCTGATAAAAGGCATTGACCCCCTTAACCTTTATGAATTACAATTTGTGCCAGCAGCACATCCTGTCAGAGGAGTGGGCACCCATGGAGCTGTGTGTGTGTGTGTGTGTTGTGCAGTTGTTAGAGAGGAAAAAGGCTCGTGCAGGTTCTGGTCAACACCTTTGACAAGCTGTGAGAGGCGTTCAGCACACTGACAGCGCCGGCAACAGAGAGAAACACTCACACAACACACACACACACACGCTAATATGTGTGCTACATCAATGCATAAAGACAGGCTCTGCACATGCAGATAGGCTTCACACACACACACACACACACACACACACACACACACACACACACACACACACACACACACACACACACACACACACACACACACACACACACACACACACACACACACACACACACACACACACACACACACACACTCACACGTGCACAGGGATTTTTAATACGGGGAACACATTAACCAATTGTTGATGCTACAATATATGACATACAATATACAATTTCCTTTACATTTAATCCTAAAAGTTTACACTGTAAAACGTACTGCTAGTTATCACAACTTAAAATAAAATATGAGAATAACTAATAATGTGTTGTTTCAACTTAAAGTGTTTGTGCTGCCTTAAATGTTTTATTTTAGTCAATTGTATATATAGACAAAAAAAGTTGTGATCACTAATCGCAACAATAATTATTTTACAATGTATTTCTATTTTTTTAAATATAGATTTTATTTTATTTTTAGAATTCAATTTTAACGCAAATTACAAATAAAATGTAAAAGTACATTTATTGAAAAATTTTAAATATTTACAATAAAATATAATTATACATGTAAATATAAATGCAAATAGAAATAGTTTTGTTTATTTTTTTGTTTTTTTAATATATTATCTACATTTTAAAATGTAATTTGTTCCAGTGTGAAAGCAGCTGCACCATTACTCCAGTCAGTGTCACATGATCCTTCGGAAATCATTCTTCATAATATTTTTGTGGAAACTGTGATGCATTTTCTATGTTTTGTTGTTGTTGTTGTTGTTGTTGTTTTTAAAATGTTTTATGAATGTTCAAAAGACCTGCATTTATTTGAAATAATCTCTATTTTTTGTACTGTCACTTTTTGATCAATTTAATATATTAATATTACACTGTTAATTAAACATATATATATATATACACACACACACACACACACACACACTATATTGTCCTTTGCAGCTCTAACAGCTTCAGCTCTTCTGGGAAGGCTTTCCTCAAGGTTTAGGAGTGTGTTTATGGGGATTCTTCTAGAAGTGCATTTGTGAGGTCAGGCACTGATGTTGGACGAGAAGGCCTGGCTCTCAGTCTCCGCTCTAATTCATCCCAAAGCTGTTCTATCGGGTTAAGGTCAGGACTCTGAGCAGGACAGTCCAGTTCCTCCACACCAAACTCACTCATCATGTCTTTATGGAGACGCTTTGTGCTCTGGTCAGTCATGTTGGGACAGGGCCGTCCCCAAACTGTTCCCACAAAGTTGGGAGCATGAAATAGTCCGAAATGTCTTGGTGAAGCATTAAGAGTTCCTTTCACTGGAACTAAGGGGCCAAGCCCAACCTTGGAAAAAAACAACCCCACACCATAATCCCCCCTCCACCAAACTTTACACTTGGCACAATGCAGTCAGGCAAGTCCTGTTCTCCTGGCAACCGCCAAACCCAGACTCGTCCATGGGATTGTCAGACAGAGAAGCGTGATTGGTCACTCCAGAGAACACGTCTCCTCTGCTCTAGAGTCCAGTGGTGGCGCGCTTTACCCCAAAGCATCCCATGCTTTGCATTGCACTTGGTGATGTAAGGCTTGGATGAGCTGCTCGGCCATGGAAACCCATTCCATGAAGCTCTACACACTGATCTTGAGCTCATCTGAAGGACACATGAAGTTTGGAGGTCTGGAGCTGTTGACTCGCACTATTTAGTATTGAGGAAATTTCCCGAATGGACTTATTGCACAGGTGGCAACCCATCACTGTACCATGCTTGAGTTCTCTGAGCTCCTGAGAGCGACATATTCTTTCACAAATTTTGTAGAAGCGTCTGCAGGCCTAGTGCTTGATTTATACACATCTGTGGACATGGAAGTGATTGAACACCTGAATTCAATGATTTGGAGGGGTCTCCCAATACTTAGATATTGGCAAAAGTATTGGGACACCCCTCCAAATCATATATATCATCCATTTTTTTTAACACAATTAAAATAACATAATACTATATTCAGTGTTGAGGGTAACGCATTACTTTTAAATTTTAATTTTCAAATATGTAACTCCAGTTAGTTTGTTTGCCCATGTATTGACTGACATCTCTCCTGTCCCCATGTTGAGAGGAATCAGGAGTAAATGCAGAGGCAAAGGGTAATCACGTACTTCCCATACTCTCTTGAGTAGGTACTTATTCTGAATAATAATTACTTCACGACTACTATAAAAGTATGTTCTATATAGTATGAATGTAATCTGGATGTACTACATGCCATGATCATGTGACCTACCAGCGTCAGTTCCATCGCTTCATTCACAAATCCTCTCCTGTGGCCTCATGGGATGGTAAAGTGTTCATCATAAGCACACTTCAGAGTCTCACTGGAAGTAGTAGGTCATCCAGGTACTTACTCTTCCATGAGTACTGTGAATTTAGACATACTTCTTTTGTCATACACTGTTGTGTGTGTGTCGCCCAGTGGCCCAGCTGGCTCTTTTCTCCGGCTGTGTGGTCTTAGCGGACATGATTCCTTCCTGTTTGAAGGGATTCAGAGATCTAAAGGTCATTAGTATTCTAAAGATCGATTTTCCGAGCTGATCTATAACAGCACTGATCTGTGTCTGCCACATTCAGCTGAGATCAACAGAATAATCTCTCTTGTTCTCTTTCTCTTTACTTAATAATATACGCAACATACAATAGAAACAATATAGTTTGATAATATAATATTTATAAAATGTGTGACTATCAGTGTTCCTTTTGTTTACATAGTTAGCATGAACTAACATTTAAAATTCTAAAGAATCTATTAGTCTTCACCCAAATCCTGTCATGCTGTCTAATATTCTCACTTGATTTCAAACTAACCCCCAAAATGAATCATGCGCTTATAGATGTGTGTAAGGCGAGCCAAACTCTATGAAGGTGTTCTCAACCCTCACAGACCCCTCGCTGACATGTTTATTACAGGTGGCGGGAGAGCAGTCCAATGCTCTTTATCTTACTCTATGGGTGCACTAAATATATGCTCAGTGTGAAAGCAGAGAAGCTGCAAATGGAGGCTGCATGTTAAGTTATCATAGACTCTGGCACAGATCCCTCCCAAGATACCTTATTACCGCCAAATTACAAGGCATCATCGCATGTATATACTAGAAGTTAGGGTAGGCAATGTTCATTAAAGTATATTAATGTCATTTTAGTTTACCATAAAAGTTTACATCATAAGTCAGTACATTCAGCAGTTCAATTTAACCATCTTTCAAAGACAATAGTTCTTAAATCCTACTTAAGTGGGTCAAAAAGCACTCAAAGGTTCAGCTAATTGCATTGAATATACACTATATTGCCAAAAGTATTGGGACACTGCTCCAAATCATTGAATTCAGGTGTTCAATCACTTCCGTGGCCACAGGTGTATAAATCAAGCACTAGGCCTGCAGACGCTTCTACAAATTTGAAGTGGTAGGCCACGTAAAATCACAGAGCGGGGTCAGCGCATGCTGAGGGTCACAGTGCGCAGAAGTCGCCAACTTTCTGCAGAGTCAACAGCTCCAGACCTTCAAACCTCATGTGTCCTTCAGATGAGCTCAAGATCAGTGTGTAGAGCTTCATGGAATGGGTTTCCATGGCCGAGCAGCTCATCCAAGCCTTACATCACCAAGTGCAATGCAAAGCGTGGGATGCAGTGGGGTAAAGCGCGCCGCCACTGGACTCTAGAGCAGAGGAGACGTGTTCTCTGGAGTGACCAATCACTGTCCCGCAATCCCATGAGCAAGTCTGGGTTTGGCGGTTGCCAGGAGAACGGGACTTGCCTGACTGCATTGCGCCAAGTGTAAAGTTTGGTGGAGGGGGGATTATGGGGTGGGGTTTGATTTTCAGGGGTTGGGCTTGACCCTTTAGTTCCAGTGAAAGGAACTCTTAATGCTTCAGCATACCAAGACATTTTGGACAATTTCATGCTCCCAACTTTATGGGAACGGTTTGGGGACGGCCCTGTCCCAACATGACTGACCAGAGCACAAAGCGTCGCTCCATAAAGACATGGATGAGTGAGTTTGGTGTGGAGGAACTGGACCGTCCTGCTCAGAGTCCTGACCTCAACCCGATAGAACAGCTTTGGGATGAATTAGAGCGGAGACTGAGAGCCAGACCTTCTCGTCCAACATCAGTGCCTGACCTCACAAATGCACTTCTAGAAGATTCCCCATAAACACACTCCTAAACCTTGAGGAAAGCCTTCCCAGAAGAGCTGAAGCTGTTAGAGCTGCAAAGGGTGGGCCAACTCCATATTAAACCCTACGGATTAAGAATTAGATGACATTAAAGTTCATGTGCACGTAAAGGCAGGCGTCTCAAAACTTTTGGCAATATAGTGTATATATTTACAATAATACTTTTTGATTTAATTTCAGTTAAAATGCAAATAAGTGTTTAAAAACATTCATTCCACACTTACTCTTTTTAAAGTTTTCAAGGGTTGTAGGACCCCTGTATAACTGCAAAACAAATCCTCTCACACATTACTCATTTCTGTTTGTCTATAATCTGATGCATTATGAATCATTGTAATCTAGCAGAATTTCACCCCAATGACACTGAAGCTTTATAAGACCATCCACACGCTCATAATGAGTCTCCAGAACTCTGAGTAAAGCTGAGAGACGGTAAGAGAACTGAGAGACGAGTCTGTTTTCTCATATAGACATGAAAGATTCCCCCAGGAGCGATGCAATGTGTTTTTGACTAGAAACTAGAAATACTCAGGCATAATAATACGAATATCACAGAGTGAATCATCAAGCCAATCGATGTGCTGAATTCATTAAGCTTCAGCTCACCCAGGTGAAAAGAGAAAATGACCTGCAGAGATGTTGTCACATGACCAGTGTGTGTGTGTGTGTGTGTGTGTGTCTCGGTGTGTGTCTCTCTGTGTGTGTGTAGGTGTCTGTATGTGTGTGTATATGTTATGGGGACAAAATGTGTATGTGTGGTTATACGTTATGGGGAAAAAATGTGTGTGTATGTGTGTGTGTGGTTATACATTATGTGTGTATGTGTGTGTGGTTATAGATTATGTGTATATGTGTGTGTGTGTGTGTGTGTGTGTGTGTGTGTCGTTATACATTATGGGGACAAAATATGTGTGTGTGTGTGTGTATCTGTGTGTGTGGTTATACATTATGTGTGTTTGTGTGTGTGTGTGTGTGTGTGGTTATACATTATGTGTGTGTGGTTGTACATTATGTGTGTGTGTGTGTGTGTGTGTGGTTATACATTATGTGTGTGTGGTTGTACATTATGTGTGTGTGTGTGTGTGTGTGTGTGTGTGTGTGTGTGGTTATACATTATGTGTGTGTGTCTGGTTATACATTTTGTGTGTGTGTGTGTGTGTGTGTGTGTGGTTGTACATTATGTGTGTATGTGTGTGTGTGTGTGTGTGTGTGTGGTTATACATTATGTGTGTATGTGTGTGGTTGTAAATTATGTGTGTGTGTGTGTGTGTGGTTATACATTATGTGTGTATGTGTGTGTGGTTATACATTATGTGTGTATGTGGTTGTACATTATGTGTGTGTGTGTGTTGCTGTACATTATGTGTGTATGTGTGTGTTTGGTTATACATTATGTGTGTATGTATGTGTGTGGTTGTATGTTATGGGGACAAAATGTGTGTGTGTGTGTGTGTGTGTGTGTGTGTGTGTGTGGTTATACGTTATGGGGACAAAATGTGTGTGTGTGTATGTGTGTGGTTATACGTTATGGGGACAAAATGCATGTGTGTATGTGTATGAGTGTGGTTATACGTTATGGGGACAAAATGTGTGTGTGTGTGTGTGTGTGTGTGTGTGTGTGTTTGTGTGTGTGTGGTTATACATGTGTATGTGTGGTTATATGTTATGGGGCAAAAAGTGTCTGTGTGTTTGTGTATGTGTGTTTGGTTATACGTTATGGGGGACAAAATGTGTGTGTGTGTGTGTGTATGTGTGTGTGCATGTGGTCATACGTTATGGGGAAAAATGTGTGTGTGTGTGTGTGTGTGTGTGTATGTGTGTGTGTGGTTATACGGTATGGAGGACAAAATGTGTGTGTGTGTGTGTGTGTGTGTGTGTATGTGTGTGTGCATGTGGTCATAAGCTATGGGGACAAAATGTGTGTGTGTGTATGTGTGTGTGTGGTTATACGTTATGGGGACAAAATGTGTGTGTGTTTGTGTATGTGTGTGTGTGGTTATACGTTATGGGGGACAAAATGTGTGTGTGTGTGTGTGTGTGTGTGTGTGTGTGTGCATGTGGTCATACGTTATGGGGACAAAATGTGTGTGTGTACGTGTGTGTGCATGTGGTCATACGTTATGGGGACAAAATGTGTGTGTGTGGTCATACATTATGGGGACAAAATGTGTGTGTGGTTATACGTTATGGGGCCAAAATGTGTGTGTGTGTGTGTGTGTGGTTATACGTTATTGGGACAAAATGTGTGAGTGTGTATGTGTGTGTGGGTTGTATGTGTGTATATGTATGTTTGTATGAGTGTGGTCATACTTTATGGGGACAAAATGTGTGTGTGTGTGTGTGGTTATACGTTATTGGGACAAAATGTGTGAGTGTGTATGTGTGTGTGGGTTGTATGTGTGTATATGTATATTTGTTTGTGTGTGGTCATACGTTATGGGGACAAAATGTGTGAGTGTGTGTGTGTGTGTGTGTGTGTGGTTAGTAATTGGGACAAAATGTGTGTATTCTCTATTAAGTGGGTCAAAAAGCAGTCTAAAGTTCAGCTGATTGCATTTTATATATATATACTTAAGTGTGAACTGAATGTAATGTTTTTAGACCCTTAATTGCATGTTAATTGCAATTAAATTATATATATATATATATATATATATATATATATATATATATATATATATATATATATATATATATATATATATATATATAAATTAAATGCAATCAGCTGAACTTTAGAGTGCTTTTTTGACCAGTAGGACTCAAGTACGTCTTTATATGTCCTTATTTCATTATTACTCGTCTTTGAAATATGGTTAAAGTACTTCTGAATGTATTGACAGCATTTATGATAAACTAAAATATACTTTAATTAATTTATATTTAATTTAACTATTAGAACTTGTATGTCATAGGTAAATATATTTATTTATCCAATTCAACAATGAAGCTGCAACATTTAGTACATTTAGAATATATTAACCTTACATGTAATATCTAATAACACGCTACAGTTGAGATTGTAATCAAGTGCTTTTCATGTGCTTTAGTATGTTAGTCGACACATCAGAAGAACATGAAGTTGAGCAAATGAACTATGTGTGTACGCCTGCATACGTCAGCGTGTGTGTGTGTGTGTGAGCGGGAGTGCGTTTGACGGGGGAGCCGAGCGATGATTGGTTTACAGATGTGCACTTCCCTTCTGGTCTCCAAGGTGAGCTGGATTTACGACGGCGGAGTTTGATGGGAGAATTCCTCGCTGTTTAATCTCAGCCACTGCAGGCTGATTAGAAAAAAACCCAGATAATGGAAGACACATGACCTCTGCGGTGCTCCACCAAGGGCGTTTGATCGCATTAACACACAGAAACGCGTGGAGATGGCTCCTCTGGAGACATCTGGGAAGGAGACGACGCCTGACACGAAAACACATATGCGTTTTAAATCCACATTCATGTCGTAATTGTGGTTTCCCGACACTTCAGCGGCGGCTGCTTCAAACACACGGGCTGGTTTTGCACTGAACCCTGGGTAGCGAGACCAGGTGTCATTAACATGTCAGTCACAGTAATAACCTGTCGAGCTTCTCTGATTTTTAATGGCCTGACCTAATGTCAGAGAGACAGAGAGAGACAGCGTGAGGTGTGTGTGTGTGTGTGTGTGTGCGTGTGTAAGCCCTGTGCTGTGGAATGTCAGCAGCAGATGCCAAACTCAGCAAGTTCCGGAATGCTCAATTAGTCGCTTTTATAGGCCCCATTAATAAGCATTAATTTTCTCTCCCCAGATATGAGCACAGGCCGTCTGCTCAGGGCCGTTACTGGGCTCTCACACACACCTACTCTAAATCCTTCAATACCTCCAATAGTTCAAAGGCCACCGCAGAACTGCATCACGTCTGTGAAAATGAACAACATGTCATAGAACTGGCCAGTTGCTGGTCTCACGATTATGACTGTAATGCAAACGTTGATTTGATCCCAAGTGGTGTTAAACTGTGAACAAGAAAGAACATTTGCCAAGACTTTAGAACGGAAACAACTCTGAGGAGGAGTTTATACTGTGCCGTTTACGGTTGTTGCTCGTCATATTGTAATAAAGCCTAGTCTTTAATGTCATACTATATGGTGCAGCTTTCAAAAGTTTTCATGTTTTATGTTCACCAAGCCTGCAAATATTTGATAAAAAAAATTATTTTATTTTAATAAGCTTTATTTTTGTGATCAAAGCTGAATTTTCAGTGTCTTCGGTGTCACATGACCCTTCAGAAATCATTATAATATGCTAATTTGCTGCTCAAAAAATGCATCAATGTTAAAAACAGTTAATATTTCTGTGGAATCAATGATACATTTTTTACATTTGACATCCTTTTTCTGCCGGGTGTGTGTGTGTACGGTTCGCGGTTATATTCACTGATGATCGGGCGAAATGATACAGAAATAACATTCCAATCAATCGCCGGTGGATGAGAGATGAATCATTGTGTTTGTTTGATAAAGATATTTTGTGAGTCCTGTGAGCGTTTCCCCAGACGCTTTCAAAACAATCCCCACATGTACTGAGGGGAGTTGAAGCTCATTAAATATGCAAATCTTATCCAATCCTAGCCGTGGGCGTTTACTTCCAAGTCTTCAGTGCGGCACGCCCATCAAAACCAAGCGTTTTTCAGAGAGCCTCAAAACCAGGGCAGAAAATAGCCGATTACTTATTCATTATGATGTTTTTGAATGTAAAAACCACATCATAAGTTGACCTCAGACAACAGTATAAAAAAATGTAAAAGCCAGTTCATGACACCTTTAAATTACTAACAAAACCCTTTATAAGAGACAATAGGAAATTCACTGAAATCAGTCAAACGCACAAAAGCAGTGCTCTAGTAGGCCATACAGGATTTAAGATAAACAGCCTACATATAAAGTTATCAAACGTAATCCCCTTAACCCAAATCGATTTGCTCTGGAACAAGTAATAGATTAATAAGACCAAAGATTGCCCGTTTGATATGCCCCAAATGAATTATATCTCATGTTTAACCGCTATCTACATACAGTAAAGAGCCAGCGGCAAATTCCTGAAGGTCTGTCCGAGATGAAGCTGTTCTCTGCGGGTACATGAGCGCTGAACGGCCACTGACGGCCTGGAGCTCGCATCTGTGAAAGCGTCCGAACAAATTGTAAAACAGGCGCTTATATATGAGTCACATATTTGAGGTCTAAAAAACTACATTCTCGCCTAAAAAGCTCTTAAAACTACATTCTGTGACACAATAACAGTAGTATTTGTAAAATGATGGAGGTTTACTCATCCGCCATGACAGTCTCTGTGAGAAATGTTGCAAGTGGAGCGATACAACCTGTGAAACGGTTACTGGGAGAATATATAATAAATAAATAAACAATACAATTATGGTAGCATATACATGGCATGTGTAACTAGAAAGCCCATTGGCTCTTTCCACTGAAGGGCAGGACTTTCATTCCTAGAGCTGCCATATCTGTTCACGACCGACACCTGGCTTTAGTTTTGTTTCTTATAATCTTAAATCTTGTCAACCAGTGGCCAGTCACTATGGAAACATGTCCGATTTGGCCCCATTGGCCTCTTACATCACATCTGATTCCGTCTAGTTTTATGGCTCGGTCTATTCTGGGCACATTAATGCAAACAGAATGGACAACACGGGTGGTCCAGAAAACATCAGTTCAGCGTCACCTCTTTTTTATCCGTCAGGCTGTCAGAACCTGCAGCGGCGGTGACCTCTCGCGACCTCTGAGCGTGAACACGCCGGACCACACTTTGTTGTTGATGGCAGGAAGGCTCACCTGCGATCGGCCACCAGCCAAGAAATCCCTTGTTCTGCGATCCACTACCTGGTCTGAGCACGCACACATGCACACGAGGTGTGCTCACACTAATTGCAAACAAATGTGGCTGTTCTGGGCTTCGTCAAAGTCACCTCGCAGGCCTTTCATGAGCTCAGGTGAGTGCCCTATAAAGGCTTTTATTTCAAGCTTCAGGACAGATTTATGTAACAAGCAATTAGAAACACAGAAGGTCAGAAACCGCCGGGAGGCCTACATATATAATGCGCATTTAGAAACCTATCAAACAAAATTGACACTATTGTGAAATTTCAAGTATTTTTTTGTTTTTGAAAAACATACTCCAATAATCTTTGCCATATTTACTGTGTAAAATCACATTTTCAGTGTATAAACAGTGGAAAAGGGAGCGATATTATCGGTGAAAAGCCCAAAACCCACTGCAGAAAAGTACCGTGGATCCATTTATATGCATAAATACACCAAGCGCATTGATTTTCCACCTCGAAAATGGAAAACAGCAAGGCGCAACTTTTTAAATGAGATTCTCCACGCAGTAATAATGAATAAATGAAAGCAATCTCGGTGTCAGAAAGAGGTGATTTTTACAATGACATCTGTATTAGGAATAATGTCTGTATTGGGCGGAAGTGGAGTATAATTAATCCGGTGGTAAATAAGAAGCGGCAAAAAATTAAACACCAATCAAAGTCCATTTCTATCATCATAACTCCTGATTGTCAGCAACACCTTTCCGCACGTAGCATTTAGCCTGGTAACAAATCTCCGATTTTATTGACTGTCTCAATTTGTTGCCTTTCATATTTCATATTTACGGCTCTCCCCGACACAATCCTGTTTTTTAAATAGGTAACCGTGCCATTTCTGATATGCGGCATAATTTATTAGACGTGGAGGTATGAGAGTGCTGGTCTGAGACGCCGTGGTCTAATTGATGGCAGGCGAGTCTGAGGCTGTGCGGGAGCGTCATCTGGCTCACTGTATATCTATCTGCATTAAAGCACACGAACCCGGGCCGCGGACTCCCCCTCACATAAGGTGAACCATTAATCCCGGTTTAATTTTCTGAAACAAAAAAATCAAGGATGTAATTAGCTTCCTATAAAAGTGGCGGTCAGATTGGCTCAGTATTTTTAGAGCGGGGAGCTGCGCTATAGACATGCTTTATGTTGGCCGAGAGGGCTGTAAGTTATGGGGTGTCAGGATTCTATGCATTCTAATTGAATGGAGACTGCTTAATGGCTGTGGAAATTCAGCCGCCTGATGCTCTGCTCCCCGGAGAGCCGTTTCGCCGCTAACACTCCACGCCACCATTAAACCTCAAAATGGGCCGATTTCACAGAAAAACAATAATAAAAACAGGATTGTGCTATTCAACCGCAAATTCAATGCTGAGTTAACACCGGCAGGCAGAAACGTCCGGAGAAACATGGCGGCTGTCTGGCTACGGACAGTAATGCTAGCGCTTAGCCTAGCCTAGCAGCCTCAGTGATGCAGGAATGCCACTCAGCAGCACAATGACGCTATAGCGCACAATTCACACATCCCACACGATAAATGAGCAAAGTAATAGCATGTTCAAGACACACATACTACCTGGAGTGTGGTATGTTGAACATGGTAAATACCTTGTAAAAAACATGGTTTATCAATATTCAGTACTTATATCAGAGAATCACCATTAAAGAATCTGAAATCATAATTGACGTCTCACCACAGAACTTGGAAAGTGAAGTATGAAAAAAGACTTATTCGGTCAAGGCCTAAATGTGAATGTACCACTGTCATTATTGGCTAAAATAAATATAAAAAAAATGATTCCATATATTCTTAAAATATTCCAGTTGTAATTTAAATTTACATACATGAAACCTATTAGAAATGTAATATGTATATATATATATATATATATATATATATATATATATATATATATATATATATATATATATATATATATATATATATATATATATATATATGCATAATAACTTTTTAACATAGATGACTTGTAGACATAAACTAATATTCACACACACACACACACACACACACACACACACACACACACACACACACACACACACACACACACACACACACACACACACACACACACACACACACACACACACACACACACACACACACACACACACACACACACACACACACACACACACACACACACACACACACACACACACACTATCCCTAAACCTACCCATCACAGGAAACATTCTGCATTTTTACATTTTTAATAAAAAATTGTTTAGTACAGGGAGTGCAGAATTATTAGGCACGTTGATTTTCTGATCATATTTTTTTTCCAGGCACATTTGACCAATTCCAAACCACAGTAATCCTAATAATTACTATTGATTTAGTATTTAATAATGTATAAGTGATATATAATTGTTCATGAAGGCTGGAAATGAAAATCACCTTATATTCAGGTGTGCAGAATTATTAGGCATGTTTTCTTTTACAGATAAATTGAGCCAAAAAAGAGATTTAACTCAGACTGAAAAGTCAAATAGTATTAAATGCCCATGAGAAGGATGCAATACTAATGCAATACTAGACATTGCAGTTAAGGAATGACCATTGGACAGTGAAATGCTCGTTGGGTCAGCAGGATCTGACAAAAACAGGTGGTGAAGAAAAGACACCTGTTAACTGCAAAAGAATGAAGAATTAAGGTGAAGAATTAAGGGTGAAACCATCAGGAACCCTTTAGTCTCCAGCGCCACCATTTTCCAAAGCTGCAACCTACCTGGAGTCTCCAGAAGTGAAGGTGTCAGGATCTCAGAGACTTCAGTTAGGTAAAGAATCCTAAAAAATGACCCCCACTAGATAAGAATCACAAGCTGAAGTGTTGTAAAATACATTAAGAAGGTTTTTTTATAGGCTTTATGGACAGATAAGTTGAGAGTGACTCTTGAAGGACCAGCACCACATCCTCTAGTACCACTGTTTGAAGAATTCATCTTCCAGAATCTGGCAGTACGTTTTGGGAGTTCATTTTTAGTCCATCTCTGCAAAACGGACTTCAGGATGGACTAAAATGAACTCCCAAAACGTACTGCCAGATTCTGGAAGATGAATTCTTCAAACAGTGGTACTAGAGGATGTGGTGCTGGTCCTTCAAGAGTCATTCTCAACCTATCTGTCCATCAAGCCTATAAAAAAACCTTCTTCATGTATTTTACAACACTTCAGCTTGTGATTCTTATCTAGTGGGGGTCATTTTTTAGGATTCTTTACCTAACTGCAGTCTCTGAGATCCTGACACCTTGCACTTCTGGAGACTCCAGGTAGGTTGCAGCTTTGGAAAATGGTGGCGCTGGAGACTAAAGGGTTCCTGATGGTTTCACCCTTAATTCTTCACTTTAATTATTAATTATTTTGCAGTTAACAGGTGTCTTTTCTTCACCACCTGTTTTTGTCAGATCCTGCTGACCCAACGAGCATTTCCCTGTCCAATGGTCATGCCTTAACTGCAATGTCTAGTATTGCATTAGTATTGCATCCTTCTCATGGGCATTTAATACTTTTTGACTTTTCAGTCTGAGTTAAATCTCTTTTTTGGCTCAATTTATCTGTAAAAGAAAACATGCCTAATAATTCTGCACACCTGAATATAAGGTGATTTTCATTTCCAGCCTTCATGAACAATTATATATCACTTATACATTATTAAATACTAAATCAATAGTAGTTATTAGGATTACTGTGGTTTGGAATTGGTCAAATGTGCCTGGAAAAAAAATATGATCAGAAAATCAACGTGCCTAATAATTCTGCACTCCCTGTATGTTTTTATAGCATATGAAACATATGAAATGTCCTCATTTTTCACGTTTACGTGTCATTATACAAATTTGTGTCCTCATAAATTACAAAAACAAACACACACACACACATACACCATTACACTAACCCACACCCTAAACCTACCCGTCATAGAAAACCTTTTTACATAAAAAAAAAACAAAAAAAAACTTGAATTATATAAATAAAATTATAATTAATTATTTTTATACCAGTTTTACAAATGAGGACGTCCCCAAAGGGAGATTTTTGGAGGTTTTGTCACTACTGGGTACACACACACACACACACAATGTTTGTTCTAAAAGCAGAACTTACGATTTCTATCGAGTTATGCTGTCCAGTCTCCTGATTATGTTAGTTTATATTTGATTCTACGGTTTCTTGACTTAAACCTTCCACTGCTTCAGTGACTTCTCTCTGCAGAAATGGTTTACCATAGCCTAATTTTCAGTTTAAAGGCCATCCCAGCACTACAGTCCTTTAAACGGATACAGTTTTCGTCAAGCATAAATAGCCTACGCTCTCCTTCTCAAATTGAATTTATTCCTTAAATCGTATGCACCCTTATTAAACTTGTGTCTGTGTATTTTTGCATGTGCACCAGAGTGAGTCAGTGTGTGTGTGTGTGTGTGTGTGAGGCACCACGCTGAGAATGAAGCAGATGGCAGCATACAACTCTCATGTGACTACAAAACTGTTTTCCATTGATACCACTAAAGGGGGAATCAAGGGGTTTCTTCTCTTGCTCACTGTAAATCTCTTCCGTACAACCAGCGGTCTCACACTCTCTGGTTTTATTTCAGACGGACAGCTGTAGTGAAAAGAGAGAGAGAGAGAGAGAGCATTTATGACACAGTTTTATCCCCTGTCCTCTGTCAGCAGCTGTGATAAGCAAAGCTAACATGGTCTAATTCCTGTAGATGGAATGACATTTTTTCAATTTGGACTCAGAAACTGCCTCCATGATGAACGGCTGAGCGCCTCATTTCCTTAAACCATTTCTTCTTAACCTCTCCTGACAGTTTAGATATTGCCTACCTGGTAATTTGCTCGACAATAATTGTTAGGGAGAGATTTCCCTCTGCCTTTAACCGGCACGCTCACCTCCCTCTGTAGGTGACAAAATGCAATTACAGAAACGCGGATCCCCGGCGTGACCGGCCAAGCGGCCGATATCAGCGTCCCGCTGCCATTGACGGAAAACCCGCATCTCACAGACACGATTCCACACAAATAAAACTTTAATTAAAAGATCTGAAGGCGTTTTATTGATTAACGGTGATTAAAGCGTGCGGCTGTTTTTTTTTATTTTTTATTTTTTGATGGATATTTTGTCCCCCCTTGGATTTGCCTAATTGTCAGCGGCCTGTTTATTGATAAGACTCGTGGATGAATACAGATGCGAGCGCATGCTGATGGAGAGATCATTTTGCGCACAGCACCGGGCTAGAGCGGGACCAGCTGTTGCCGCTCGCCCCCGCTGGGACCGCACGTTTCACAGCCACCCCGGGCGCGCACACTACGGCGCGCACCACGCTTAATGCGCACGGTAACATCTCCACAACCTCCCTCAACAACAGTATGAGTTTTACAACCCATCGTGGAGCGCACGGGCTCTTAGTCTCACACTTAAAACGTTAATCATCAGTCTAATTGCCGCAACTCTACTAATTTGGGTTGTAATCCTTCAGCGATTATATGTTATGCTCAATATCAGGTTTGTTCATTAATTAACAGGATTATTAACCTTTGCATAGTGCCCATTTGGGATTTGGCCCTGTAATGTTGCTGGTGAAGTGCTGAAAACACTGCGAAAATGAGAAGAAAACAAGTAATTTACTCATAATCAGTGGCGCGGCGGCGGTGAGCCTCTCCGCAGGCTGATGATCCTGTGGAACGATACAAATAACTGACACAGACCGGCCCGAGCTAAATTAGAATTCATAGTGAGCTGACATCTCGTTACGACGGCCTCTGCAGGCAATCGGCGGATGGGGGAGGGCGAAACGACGCCTGTACAAGGCTACCAAACACGAGGGATGCGGGAGAGAGAGAGACAGGGAAGGAGAGAGAGGTGCTATGTCAATGACAAAGCAGTAATTAGAACACGGCCCAATCAAATCTTTGAAAACGGGACATGTGACCTCTGACCCCCGGGTCAAAGGCTGCTGGAGGTAAAGGCCTGATGAGCACTGGAGGTGTTGGTGTGAGCGCGGGGGTATTGATTATGATCTGTGCTGTAATATTGTGGAGTTTGGAGGAGGCTGTGTATGTTCATTCTCGTTCTGCCATCTTGCCATTATGGTTTAGAATGTAATGTTGGCTTCGATTATCTGAATAAAATGCAAATACTAAAACGTTACTAACCATATAAGCGTTGCATAGTATAGGAAGACCTATCATCTTTTAAAGTCACCATGAAAAATTATCAAAATTCACAAAAAATGTTGTTAGTCTTGTAACTAAAGTAACAAAATTTTTTTTTTTACATTTTATAATCTTAACCCTCAGGGGTCCGGGAGTCGCGCCGGCACCACCACCTCACGTTTTTTCTTATCAAAATACTACGATTTTGGTCATACATCATTTAAAACTGTTAAGCGTCTACTTGTGTATTCTCACAATAAAAACAAAATGTTGTGCTTTTTGTAAAATAAAGAAAGCAACCATGATGGGCGATATGCCGCCTCTCTCAATGAAGTTGATTCTGATACGCTTCAAAAAATGAACTGTAACTTAGTGAATACTTGTCACACAAACATGAGACATATGCTTAAAGAAACGTTAAAATGTCAGGTTTTAAATAATTCAAATCAAATCGAAAAATGTTTTTCTCTGTTTATGTTATCTGTTTGAAAAGAGAGAGATGTCAGTCATTCGGGAGCTACCTCATTATTTGCTGTGTTATCATTTAGTTTTAACACAAATTAATTAAGTAAACTCCAGTTTTTAATATATTAGGTTGATTGAACACAATTAAATGAATGTTCAGTATTGGTTATGATCTGTGCTGTAATATTGTGAAGTTTGGAGGAGGCTGTGACTGTTCATTCTCGTTCTGCCATCTTGCCATTATGCTTAAGAATGTAATGTTGGCTTAGATTATCTGAATAAAATGCAAATGATAAATTGCTACTAACCAAATAAGCGTTACATAGAATCGAAAGACCTATCATCTTTTAAAGTCACCATGAAAAATCATCAAAATTCACAAAAAAATGTATATGTTGTTCCTCTTGTAACTAAAGTAACACTTTTTTTTTTTTTACATTTTATCATCTTAACCCTCAGGGGTCGGCAGTTGCGCCGGCACCACCACCTCACGTTTTTTCTTATCAAAATACTCTGTCGATTTTGGAAACATTATTCGAAACAGTTAAGTGTCTACTTGTGTATTCTCACAATAAAAACAAAATGTTGTGCAAAATGAAATGCTTAAAGAAACGTTAAAATGTCAGGTTTTAAATAATGTAAATCAAATCGAAAACAAATATTCTCTCTTTATGCAATCTGTTTGAAAAGAGAGAGATGTCAGTCGTTCGGGCCTACCTCATTATCTGCTATGTCATCAACAACATTTAGTTTCAACACAAATTAATTAAGTAAACTCCAATATATTAGGTTGATTGAACACAATTAAATGAATGTTCAGTTATGTTGGACATTTGAAGTTTTTGTGACACCACTCTTTTCTTATTTGTTCATTATATACATTGTGAATGAAACTGCTTTTCCAATTAAATGTTTCAATTTAGTTTGACGAGCATAAAAAGTCACTATAAATGTATCAGTTTCATTTAAACTGTATTTGCTCAAATTGAGTTGGAATAACTCAATTACATTTCATTGCATGGATTTGTTTTTTATGAATTGGGGCTACACATATTTATTGGAACGAAATCCTGCCCTCAAGTAAAGGTGCAGTGTGTAAATTTTAGCAGTATCTAGCAGTGAGGGTTAGGGTTAGGGTTAGGTTAGGGTTAGGGTTAGGGTTAGGAGGGTGAGCAGGCGACCCCTGCTGGTCATAACAGTGTAAATGCAACAAAACCCCAGGCCAAACATGCATAAAAACACTTATTACAAATCTATTGTAAATGTTTTATTGAAAGTAAAACCTTTAAAATGCCATTAACTAAAAATCTAATACATTTTTCTGTATCTTCTTTTATCAATTGTCAAGGCTTGTTTTGTTTGTTCCGAGGATGGCTCAGCTAAACAGGCCAATGTGAATGTAAAACGTCTACAAATGTATAAAACTGACCAGAGATCAGGTAAAACCCATAGACACTTGTTCAATGGTTCTCAGTGACTGCTCATGATGCATGGGTTCACAGAGAGGTTTCGAAACAGTGATGTAACGAAGCCTAGTTTACTGAAATCATGTGACTTTGGCAGTTCGATGCACACTCCGAACCAATTGATTCGAAACAGAAGATTCGTAAAGCTTCCAAGCTTCATGAAGCAGTGTCTTGAAATTGCCAATTGCCATCACTACTGAAAATATAGTTATGTATATTATATTGCATTTCTATCAATAGATCCTCATAAATACTACACACTGCACCTTTAAATTGAGTTTGTCCAATTAGTTATTTTATTGAGAGTTTGTTTCTGTTGAATATTGCAGTATTTATTATAAATGATTCATCCGTGCACATCATAATATATATATTTTTCATTCTTAGGCCTCGAAATCTTTAATCAAAACAACTCTTGCAACCACATCTCCCCTCTCTGATGAAGAAGGCGGGGCAACCTGTCACTCACATGAGATCGACCAATAGCAAACCACAACCATCCAATCAATTCCACATGGACAAAATTAAGCCCCGCCCTACATTTGTTATTGTTTGAGAAGCCATTTCACTTGGATATACATCATAATTAGCCTGGCTCCACCCTCCTACGTACTTCCGCTCAATTTTAATTTTCCTTCAGTTCTCCGTCTGGGACTGCGGTATATTTTCTGGTTTTCTCTGGTAAAATTTTAACCGGTCCAATCAGCGAACAGAGGGAGTGGCTGAGAACGATGACGTTGATGTTGTGCGCTAGTTTGAAATGACTTGCGTCACATCCAAACGTTAGCGGTTGGGCTGATCCAATAGTTTTAAACTTCAACATAGTACCCGCCTTCAAGGAAGTTTGTCTCCGCTTGTCAATGGAGAGTGGCCAGACTCTCTGAACAAATGAAATGTACGAGAGTCTGGTAGGACCAGGCTACATTTGTTCTTGTTTGGGAAGCCGTTTCACTCGGATATACGGAACAATAGGGAAGAAAAGTTTCATTGCAAAACACGTCCTATTTCTTATGCAGCTTATGTCAAACACAGTGTGTCCAATCAAAATCTACGGCGTTTTGTTGCAAGTTCTCCCACTTTGCAGCAGCAGCCAAATTAGACAGATCTAATTCATTCTTCATTCTCAAAAACAATGAGCAAAACTATATGGTATTAAAAGGACTAGATTGAAAACATAATTTTGCAATACGGATAGACATGGTTTATGTTGACAGCATATTTTGTCTTAATTTATTGCCAAGATCTTGATTTTTTTTTAATTCTGGTCCTTTTCCTGTTCCTGTAATAACAATATTGCATATTGTTGGACCTATATGCAGTTAATAGTAATACTATTAGATTTCATTGCAAGCTTTTTAGGACATTTTTGTTTGTATAATGTGCTAAAGGCTGGAATACATTAAACGCCTTTACAATTTGCGAACATATTTTAAAACACTAGTCATCATACACCTCCTGATATTGCAAATGATTACAGAGATAAACTGGGCATCAAACCCTAAAGGATCACAGACTTTCAGGTCATGCAGAAATATGCACATTGTTGCTAGGAGACGCATGACAAATGAAAACAAAAATCGTTCTAAAATCGTCTCAAAATATCAGAGATGTTTAATCTCCGACGACTGGATGGAATCATAATCTGAAGCTAAACAAGTCTGTTCCCATCGAAGGATGACTTTCGGCATAGTGTCGACTCCTCCAAGCCTCCTTCTCCAGCGAACTGGGTAAAACATCTGGACAAAAGTCATGAAGTGTGTTCTTCTTCTCAGTCTAAACGGCTGGGATAGAGCAGTCAGTTTGCTTTTGGAGGTTACTTAGTAAATCAAAAGAGTCTGTGGTGGTCTGATATCCTCACTACCCAATATCCGATCCGAAATCCCAACTTTCCAAATGTATTTATTTCACACACACAGATGGTCCAATCAGCTGTAGCTTAGCAACATCAGTTAATTGTGTGTGTATTGGTGGGTAGTGTGTGATGTGCTCAGGATAGATGGACAGATGTTATGATGGCGGCACTGCAGGGCTGCAGCAGTCTGTTTTCATTTCACAAAATAAAGATCCCTCAAAATCACTTTGACTCACTTCCAGCTTCAATTATAGGCCGTTAATTCATTCCTCACCAAATGCAAAGTTGGAGCCTGATCTCTGATCTCTGATCTCTAATCTGCAAGAACACTCTGCACTTTCCACAGTAGCATACACTCGCTTTACAGCATCAATAACATGTTTTGATGTGAGCCCTTGTGAAAAAGAAGCACACTTTAGCATGCTTAATAAAAGAGTACTTATTACAGAAATATACTTAAATGCGAGAATATAAGTGTAAACTGAATATGTTTTCAGACACTATTTTTACAATGAAATGAAAATGTATTATAGTTTAAAACGATATTAAATGCAATTTGCCTCTTAAGTAGGATTTAAGTACATATTTGTATATCATTTCATAATTATATTATATTTAAAATTCTGTGAAAGTGTAATGCCGAATTTACTGACAAGCATTTATGGTAAACTAAAATACTTTAACGTCATTCAAACTTGTTTGACATATATTTATGTATATTTAATTACACAACTGTCATTGACCAAGTTGCAGTGTAGTACATTTAAAATATAGGAACTTTAAATTAGTGCTGTCAATTGATACATTTTTTTGTTTTTCATATTTTATACTGTTATCATTTCACAGTTACGCTCCAAATTAATGTAAAAAACAACTTAAAGACAGTATATTTTAAATATGTGTTGTAATGTCATCTTTTTATGAATGAAGGCCAGTGTCACTGATATTAATACAGCTACTGATGTCTCGATGAAACTAATTCAATTCATTTAAAATTACAACCTTCAAATAAACCCGTTATAATAAATGTCATATTTACCTGTGGCCTGCCTACAGAAATTCAATAGTTATCAAACACTTTTCTTAACTGCATAAATTATAACTTAAATATAGATACACTCGAAAAAATGCTGGGTTATGCTATGAAATTGCAGGGAACTTGCAAAAATTGCGGTTTGATGAAAAAGAGAAAAAAATGTGATTCCCCCAACGCCCTGTTCTCACTAGACTACTACCTTAATGCAAAGAGTCATTTCTTATTACTTCCTATAATAAGCAAGCATACTACATCACAGAAAGTGCTGGGAATATTTAAGTTCTCATCTTGTTTTATTTCAGACCTTAATGGCTCAAACTTACAAAACATTGAGTCAAACAAGTTCTGTAGCTTTACAAAAGGAATATGCTACAACATCTGTAAAAAAGAATGAATAAAATATAAAAAAATTAAATGTGTGGTTCCTGTTTTACAGAGGTAGCTATACAAAACAGACATCTTCTGTTAAAATAAGCGCTTCCAATGCACAAAGTGCAATCTTACTGTAACGTAAATTTACATACTACTAATATACTTTTTGAAACATGATTTAACCCACTGGTAACAAAAAAGTGCAATCTTACAACTGTAAAGTTGCTTTTCGATGATGTTCACGTCGCGTAATTACGTCACTTCATAACGTTCCCATGGCAATAGGGGGAAATGGCTGCTCTTGTGTGAAGTAAACGCAACATTTTTCAACTTTCTGCTAAGATGTGACTTTTTTGTAAATGCGGGCGGATATTTTGCGCGCGGAAATCTGCAATTTATGCGGCAAAAATGCAGCGTATTTGAAAAAATGAGGCCCCCGCATATGCCGACTTTGGCTGCATTGAATTATGCGATTGCATAATCACGTTTTTCTGGAGGGACTGACATTAATGACAGACATCATTAGTGGCTGTTGTCACTTTAAGATCGGCCAATGACGCGGGTCTGACATTTCATGCGCATCTCATTTCCTCGGAACTCTTTAAGTTAATTTAAGACGTTTAAGTATGACCATGTTTGCACGCACTGCGTCTGGGAACTGCCGCCTTATATTTTGACATCAATTGATTGGTGTTCAAAAAATACTTGGAAATCATTGAACTTCATGTGATCCTACAAGAGTGATTACTGATAGGCTGTCTGCACAAAAAAAAAACAAAAAAAAACAATCACGTTTTAAAGAAGAAAACAAATCATCCACTGACTTTCAAAGCGGCTACGACTTTCTACTTCGAGGGCCTTGATAGAAATGTAGTGGAGTAAAAAGTACGATATCTGTCTTTCAAATGTAGTGAAGTAAAAGTCATAAGTTTCCATAAACAATACTACTCAAGGAAAGTACAGATACTCAAAAAGTGTACTTAAGTACAGTACTTAAGTAAATGTACTTAGTTACTGTCCACCTCTGCTCTTTACACCTCTGGAAAAATGTAACAAATTAGGGTTTACGCTACATTTAGACATCTCCCCAAAATATTAAAACTTTGTTTTGACCTCTTGAAATTGACAATCAATTATCTGAAAGGTTGACACCTCAACCTATTTGTCGAGTGATTTTTAAGAGTTTCAGACCCTTTTCCGAACTCCAGTGGCAGTGGCAGTGGCTTCTGCTTGACACCGAGGACACCTGCTGCAATTCCACACCATGCAAAGCGAAGTGAGGAAAAAGTGAAATCAGAACGAATTACAAAGAAAGAGAAAGAAAGAGATAAGGTTAAAAATAGTTAGCGTCTGGCACAGTATGATTGAGCTTCCAGGGCTCTGAAAATTCACTCTAATTATTCAACGGTATCCCTCTGTCATCCTGGCCTGTGCATTCCTGCTCTGGCAAATCCGAGTCACTCCCACTATTATACATAATTCGGCTGCTTAATTGGCACGGATCGAGCAGAAAGTGGGCTGTGGAAAATCCTCTGAGACTCGCAGGGCCACATCTGAGTGGCTCCATCAGCGCGGCAGTCCCTGAGGTGAGAGAAGTCAGCAAATATTTCATCTGCCGGACTATCAAAGTGCTTCACCTCTGGAGCCTGATTCACTCTTCCACTGCGCGCGCGCGCACGGATGCGAGTGCAAGTGCTGACAGTCTTATTTATAGCCGGATAGGGAAGATGACGGATGTTAATGCCAGTGAGATTATGCGGTTGCTGCCATAACGATATGTTGGACTTGAGCGGAGAGGTTAACTAAACTAGTCATTTAAGTTATAAGTGGGCCACTGGCATGCGCGAAAGCAGCCTTCAGCCATTCCTCGCTGAGACGCGGTGCGATACAGAGGCCAAAGAACAGCGAGACAAACTGTTTGTGTAACACATTAAAATAGATTCTAATGGCAGTCCCCAAAGACGCATACGTCTCGTCTCAGATCTGGGGCTGTGAAAAGGTGCCAGGGAGCGAGTTTATTGCTAACCTTGGGCTCGTGAAGAGAGTCATTAAACAAAGGAAAAGTGTAACCTTGACCAGAGGGTGAGTCGCCATATATCTCCACACTCGCGCTTTACCTAAAAACAGGATGCGTGACCGTAGTCGACAGGGAGAAAGGTCTTTTTAGAGAAGATAAGTTCTTGCGCTGCTTCATGATGTCATGATTACATCCCGTTCCGCGGGAAAAGGTCATCCGGTGTCGCCGCGACCTCTGAAGAGGTTCACGCCGTGCCAATACAGATAAGAATCAATTTTTAACACCTCACCCCCGAGAGAGGGTTCACTGTCCCAAGACATCAAATTTAGGCCTACTGCGGTGTCACGAGGCGCTGGTGGAACGGTGTCGTGCTGAACGTTTTATTGGGAGAACTGGAAGATTTGGATGGGGGGCATGGATTTAACGTCTTTTCTACATTGTTTCTACATTGCTTGCAGTTGGAGTTTATGCATTGTCATTTGTAATGTTTGAAGATATAATTAGCGTATGGAACATCTGCCCACGCGGCTCCTAGAATGAGTGTTTTACATACTGCAGGTTTTTTTAGTCAGCTTATGTGCCATACGTTTCCGTCAGATGCTGAACACCTTGCATTGCCTGCTAGTTAATTATTATTAATGGTTAAACTACCGTTTTTATCAAAAGACTGTAGTATTGTGTCAAATAATGACAGCTGAACGCAAGCGCAAATGAGATTTTAGAGCTGCGGTGGAGGGGAATTTTTCAGTGAATAACCTACATTTGGCTGGATTATGCCACTACTTTGGAGCTATGGTCACTATATGGTTTTGTTTTTTTTTTAATAAAAGATTGGTGTAAATATTCTTCAAAACCATTTCTGTTCCATGGAAGAAATACAGCATACAGGTTGGTTGGGTAAACTTGGGCTGTTCACACCAAGGATGATAACTATAATAACTATAATGTTTTAATAATCATTCTAATTTTATGAGAATTAAGGCCTGTTCACACCGTGACGATTTTCATGCGTGTTTATCGCCAACGTTTAATGCCTCATGACTAAACAAAGGGCGCTGTGGGTTGTTTTGTTTTTTTTGGACGCGGCATGTTAAAGGTAAAAATTTTCCAGTACAATATCCAAAAACCACTAGGCCAGTGTTATATATTTTGTTCAGTTGAGTACTTACAATATCCCAAATGTTTCCAACTATTTGTAAATCATGAGAAAATTGCTATTTTACCCGAGGAACCGGGACATGTGAGGGCGTGGCCTGTCGATGACATCATATCTGCGTTACCCTCGGTTTCCGTTTTTATTTTGCAGAAACGCTTTACTCTCACTGCAGTGTGAACAAGTGTCATAGCAGCAGCCGAGAAAACGCACAGAGTAACGTCATAACATCATTTTCAACACACTCACATGTGTCTAATATGATAAACAGATCTGCGTTGCCTCATACTCATGACCGGAAAAGAGGAAGTGGCATAATAAAAGTCCTGCCGGCGACTGTGTCATAATAAAAGTCCCGCTGCTTGCGAGGCGTGTGTTGCGTTCATCTTATTAACCATCGCTCCAGCGGCCTTGCTCAGCTCCACAACACTCGGCCCTGCTCTGCTTCACTACAGTAACGTTAATAATCACATCCATGAACATGATTTATACCAGAGTCCTATCCCGACTCTTTTTCCTATCTCTCTTTTTTACACTCAAGACGTGCCGAAAAACGCTGGTGATAAGCGCATGCGATAATAGTCCTGGTGTGCACAGGCCTTTAGACACAGCTATAACAATAACGACACAGAGTCTATTTCTTTCAGAACGATTAATTCCATCTGATGAACAATAGAAACCGGTCAGAATCGACTTGACCTCTTGTTCTTTGTAAAGAAAATCCTGAAAGCTATATAACAGCAGGGCTATTTCTCTACAAATCTGCCATATGAGCAGTTTTCCTCTGTCTAGATCTTTCCAGAATCTTGAGATGTCTGACAATAAGCCAGAGGAACATGTAAGCAGTCTTTAGCTCTGTTCGTTTGGATTGACACAGAGAGGCAGTGATTTCTACTAAACACTGGGCTGCTGCTGATCATGTGGCCACAGGTACAATAAATCCATCAAATCACCAGATCAAGGAGGGATTATAGGTAAACCGCAGACATGAGTGGGCTGGTGGGTGCTTCTACACAACATCACACATTCCTAGACACTTGAAAAAAAGCGAAAATACAGTGTTGAAGTGCATTTTTATATTGGATAATTGAAAATAAGGGTTTCTGGTAAAAAATGGGTTCATTTCATTTACACTGGGTTACATTGTGATGAAAAGTAAAGCTTTCAATCAGCGGTTTGAATCGCCAAATTTCAGCAGTTTGGCGGTTTGACACACGATCCGAATCATGATTCGACTCACTGATTCATTACGCTTCGAAGCTTCATGAGGCCGTGTTTTGAAATCGTCATCACTATATAAGTCGTTATTTAGGGTTTTTTTGCGCACAAAAACTATTCTCGCCGATTCATAAAGTTATTTTAGAACCACTGTAGTGAGATGGACTTTGTAACGACGTCTTTAGTGCCTTTTAAGGGTCTTGAGAGTGAACCGTGCCATTGTGCCAATGGAGGACTTTCAGAGCCATCAGATTTACACTAAAACATTTCTGTTCTGAAGATGAACGAGGTCTGACGGGTGTCCAACGACATGAGGGGAAGTAATTAACGACAGAATTTTCATTTTTGGGTGAACTAACCCTTTAACAAAACGGCGGTAAATAGAGAAGAGCACTGATACTAAAGCGTATTCTGAAAGCTCGTAAAGCTAGATCTAAAGTAAGACAACGAATGTTATTATCAGCTATTACGGACATTGACCGTGCGATTGCTCAGACGAACACGCGCCATCAGACAGAAAGAGCAAGACTGATATTTACTGAACGCAGAACGAACCTCGCAAAAGACTTTTAAAGCTGCCGGTTGAAATAAAATGCGCCGTGAGTTCAACCAATCAGCATGTTCAGCGCCCAAATCCCACCCCCGAAAGTTCCCGAACTTTGAAAAAGTACCACCTCGCGAGCAGGGCCGTTTGGAGGGGGAAATATTTACCCGGAACTTAATTTAGACCCTGGTTCCTGCGAACAAAACACACCGAATACCACCCCAAAGTTCCTAGTTCCTGGGGAAAGTTCCTGCGGTGGAAACGCGGCTTTAGTGTGACCAAATGTCCTGTTTTCCCAGGACATGTCCTGTCCTGGCCCTAACATAACAATTTTCTATCCATACAGAGGGGGCATACTTTAAATGTATTGAAATTAATAAGGATGGTGGTCCAGTGGGTTAAACCATGGAACTGATATGCAGAAGGTTGCTGGTTCGATCCCAGCGGTCACCACCAGTGTGTCCTTGACACAAGGCACTTTACTCCATGTTGCTCCAGAGGGATTGTCCCTGTAATAAGGGCACTGTAAGTCGCTTTGGATAAAAGCATCTGCCAAAAAAAAAAAAAAACTAATAAAAAAAAAACAGTTGTAAAAATGTGCATATGATTGGGTTTCTTGTACCATGTTAACCACTAGGCATTCTTTAGAGCAGGGTTATTCAAATCTTGCCCTGGAGGGCCAATGCGCTGCAGAGTTTAGCTCCAACCCTAATCAAACACACCTGAACATGCTAATCAATGTCTTCAGGTTCATTAAAAAATCACAGGTAAGTGAGTTTGATCAGGGTCAGAGCTAAACTCTGCAGCGCATTGGCCCTCCAGGGCAAGATTTGAATAACCCTGCTTTAGAGTATGCAAAGTAGTTTGAACCTACTTGTGTGTTGTTTGTCATTGCTGCCAAAGGATGGTGGATACAGGGCAGTTGAGAATAGCCCTGTGTGCTTGGCATGGTTTTCAGCATGGACATCACGCCCCTCATCACGCATAGGCATCACGCTCCACGAGTTCTCATCAAACATGATGTTTTCTGGTTTTATAGCCGATAGAGTCGCTGCAGTTTTGTGAGCATTAGCCGCTTTTCCATTGCTGTGCCAAAAGTGAGCGTGCTATTGCGTGCCAGGGCCAGTTGCGTTTCCAGTGGGGCTTGATCGTGCCTCCTTGGGGCTTCCTCCGGGCCAACGGCCAGGGGTTTTTGGCGGAACTATATTTATATGCAATGCTAAAGACTGCTTATGCTAACCATTGCCATAATAAATACACATATGATTATTGAAAATACCAGAGAACGCTTAAAGAACTAATACATTATTAGAATTGTGATTGTATTTGGTTTTACAGTATGTTTCATCTGTCTCCGTCAAATATCGATGCTGGAGTCTTGTGTCTTTTAAGTAAAGACCAAACGTTATGTTCATTTTGCTAGTTTTAGTTTTCAGTCGGCTAGGTTCCCCATGCTGGTGAAAAGGTGGGGTTGTGTGACGTTTTTAGAGGCGTGTTAAATTTGAGTTTTAGGGTAGCGCTGCGCGTCTACTGGCCTGACAGTGGAAACGCTGCTTGATTTCGGCCACATAGCTCAAGGTACACACACACACACACACACACACACCAGTCACAAACAAAAATAGGCCCACATGTAACACTATCAAGATCTCAATAACACCCAAAATTCCCAATGGTGTACAGGATACACTTATCTCTACTGAAGCACAAACCAAAAACTGTTCATCACAGACAGACGGTTGAATAAATATGACTGGAAAAGGAAAGAGAAAGATAACATTGTGAACATTCACATGCATATAATGACAGTTTTAAAGCTCACAAGAGGATGTGGATGAGAACATGAGGAAAGAGACAAATAAAAGTCAATGAACAAGACAGTAGACATCAGAGGATCTTTATGAATGGGAGCATTTGTTTCCTTGCGAGGGAAGTCTATCAGTTTCCGTCCCGTTTATGGGCTAATTCACGTCAGAACAGGAAATGCCTGTACGAGACAATATGCCAAATTGCTGCGTTTATACCCCTCTTCCTGCCGTTAAACACAACTTTTGTGTGTGCGTGTGTGTGAGAGAGAGAAGTTTCACAGTGCTTTGGGAGAAACCGGATCTAGAAGCATTAGTAACACTGCACATATTTGACTTTCCTGTTTCTCTGCATCTGTCCTAAAAGTCGGAATTTAAACAAAAACATTCTTACACACCCCCAGTAAAGAACGTCCCAGACATTATGTCTAGACAGGACATTATGAGTGGACTTAAAAATGTGAAGTGAGTAATAAATATACAGTTGTTTTCTGAGTTTTGTTTGTGAATAATCAGTACTTAATACTCTGATCACAGTGTTTCAATGCATCTGCTATTTTATACAGTGTTTTCTGTAGGCTACAACTGTTTAGTTTTACAATTGTATCATTTATTTCAGATAACCCTGCCTGTAAACAGCATGTGCGAACAGTGATTGGTGACTTTACATGACTAACACGTGGTCTCTTCCTAAGTAGGCGGTCCATAGTCAGAATGTGCTACATAATGCTGCCTTCACGTGCAATCAGAATTATCATAAGTTTCCTAGGTAAAAATTGCACATGAACACCCTCTGATGTCGTGTTTACCACTGGGAATTTCGGAAGTAATTTTGATACCCAAATTCCCGAGGTGCCATAAACTTTAAACATGGTGGCGGGGAGAATACTGCTGTGACAGGTATTATTTATTAGTTTTTTCCCCAAAACAGCTAGATCGTCTTGTCTTGTCATTAATGTAGTGCATATTTACATATACGAGTAATCATTTGAAACGTATTGTATGTTTTATACACAGCAAAAATAGTCTGCATTTGACCGAAATTACAGAATCATCAGAAAGCGGACTATCTGGATAGCATTGTAAATGTTTATATGGTTATCAGTGCGTGTGACACTACATATAATTTTGGTTTTAATAAGATTTTCCCAATAAAACCGCAAGATTAAACCTGGTGTCCACCATGATCCTGTTCATTCCAACAACAAAGCACTTGAATGCAACAAGCTCGTAATCATGACTTCTGAAGTGGGAATCTCAAACCCTATTATTGGACATGTTTGGTTGCAGAAATCATTCAACTGTGAATAGGGCATTTCTACAATTGCACTTGGAAAATATTTACCAGTGTGTGTGATGCGACATCCTTACCTATAGGTGTCGGTATAAATCCAAGACCACTGTTGTATCGGCCAGCGAAACATAAAGTCTGCCCCGAAACCCACACTTATGGTTATGGCCACTTGAGAGCGTGATAAGTGCGTAGGACTGTCCCAAGTCTGAAAATGTCCAAAAGCTCTGTGTTCTGAACGCACACTAAATCTCTGCTATCTCTAATACCGCTTCAGACTGGTATTTGTGGCTAAGAGTATCCCATCATTCATCAAATCCAGGAAATCATGTGCCCTGAAGTCACAAGATCTTGAGGAACACTTTCCAGTGTATGTTACATAAATTAGATATTATAATTTGGGTGGTAAAAGTGTCCCATCGGGTAATCAAAGTTGGGTCAAATACAGAAAATACATCAAATAAATAGATAAGTGATCAAGTGCAAAGACCGCACATGTGAATATTGGGACTGGCCCATAAACATAGAAATATCTGAATGTTCTGAACATCCCAGTAATACAAGTGTCATTTTGCATTCACAGCTTGCCCTACAGGACATTATTGTAAGTTCTCTTAAAAGTTTTGTTGTAGTATCTGAATGTTGGTGGTCTGTCTCAGTGGTGTTAGGAAGGATTTATGTGGATAATCAGAGTGAATTTAAACACATGATCGAACACATAAACATTGTTCTGTATTTTAAAGAATGTTTTATGAAGTCAAGATTTAACAATGAGACGATCAGACGTCTGAAAGATCTTTGTGTGTGTGTGTGTTTTGGCATTCAGGTGTAGAGCAGACAGTTATTGACAGCTGTCTGTGGAAGCTGTAATATTTAGGTGTTTTTGAAATCATCAAGAAACAGCTGACAACATTGTCACTGCCAAGTGTAGTTCTTACACACAGAAGCAACAAACCCCAGCTGTCACCTATCAGTCTCTCGCATAGCCAGACCGACATTATAGCTGCGTCCCAATTCAGAGGCTGCATCCTTCGAAAGACGCATTAAAGGCCGATTGCGTCACCGTGGCGTGACGAAGGCTATCTCGATCTGAAGGCTCCTCCAAATGCGTCCTTCGTTTCCTGTGAAATGAAGGATATAACAGATGGATCCTTCACGGCCTTGCCTAACCCAGAATTCATTGTGCGGCAGTGATTTTTGTCTGAGAGAAATTACCGAATTACACTTTTAAACATAAGTATAGGGTTTCAGTTTCTTCAAATATCCAATGCAACAAATGATTTAAAAACAGTTCAAATATATCCTATCTTACTAAGATATGATTATATATCGTTTATACTCTACAGAAATGGACCGTAGTGAACATATTTAGACAGTTTGTGAACCCTGTTTTCTAGTCAGACAGTTTAATATAACTTTTAAACATTACTGTCAGTTGCAAGGCGACACGAAAAGTCCTCTGTAGGCTAGACCGTCCCATTTACCAACGCTCAGGCCGACCTTCGCGGCTTTCGAAGGATACAGCCTCTGAATTGGGACACAGTCTGTGCTCTATAACCACTGCAGATGGCCAAGAACCGCCCACTTTTTCAGATTTACTAAACAGCGCAAATTAGCATGAGATCGCAATCCCATAAGTGCAGATGGAAGTGTAAAGTCTTCTGACGACGTGCAAATGAAAGAACACAGATGCAGCCGAATCATAATGACCAACGCAGTCTACCAAGAGTAGCACAAACTAGCGTCTGGTTTAAGACGTGCTTTTTTTGGACGGTAAATAATAGTGCGAACACCAGTAAATTGACGAGCGCAAACCTTAGTAAATCACCTTGCATGATTCATTTAAATACTCTCCTCACATAAATGTTGCATCTGAAAGAGACACTCCTACAAATGCATATGCAATAAGGTCAGTCACGGCATGTTTAACCCTCTGGGGCTCTTCGGTCATTTCTGACCTGAAATTTTTTAAATAAAATATGTGAAAAATCGTAGCTTCATCGGAATGGTCCGAAACTTGGTGACTTTATTGGTACTTGGTATGAACACCCCAAAAAATTGGGGACAGGATTTGAAAAGTCTAAGCGGTCGTAAAAAAATAGTCACACTCAGGTCATTTGGGTCAAAAATGACCCCCATCGGAAATGAATGGGAAATTGGCAAAAATATGAAAATACAGAATTTTTTTTGTGCATACAATCTACAAATCAGCCAGGATGCAGAAAAAAAGGACCCAACAGTGAAGGGGTGAATCTCTAAAACATCAAGAGTGCAAAACAGACAAAAAAATTCACACACAAAAAACAATTAGCTTTTGGAATGGCACGCGTTAATTTGTGTGTGTGCTTGTGTTTTTGTGTGTATAAGTGTGTGTGTGTATGTAAGTTGTTTTGTCTGTTTTGTACTCTTGATGTTTTAGAGATTCAACCCTTCACTGTTGAGTCCTTTTTTTCTGCATCCTGGCTGATTTGTAGATTGTATGCAGAAAAAAATTTAATTTCCCATTCATTTCCTATGGGGGTCATTTTTGACCCGAAGGTCCTGAGTGTGACCATTTTTTTTTAAGACCGCTTAGACTTTTCAAATCGTGTGCCCAATTTTTTTGGGGTGTTCATATAACAAGTACCAATAAAGTCACCAAGTTTTGGACCATTCCGATGAAGCTACGCAAGATCCACTATAGTGGTACAAATGCTCAATGTGTCCACCGGATGGCACCGATCTCATTTAAAAAATTGCTTTCATGAGGCCTAGGCTTGACTCTAAAATGAAATACAGCTTTAATAAAATAAAAATAAAAATGATATATAGATATACATTTTTTATTATATTCAATGGGAAAAAAATGGGTCATAATTATTGCATAAATATTAATTATAAATCATAAAATTATCTCAAAACACCGAAAAAGAAAAGAAGGTGCTATAGTCAAAGAACCTCTGAAGAACCGCTGAAGAACCACTGAAGCACCAAAATTGGTGCTATATAGCACTAAAAAAGGTTCCCCTATGATTACGAGCCAAGAACCATTTTTGGTGCCATGTAGAACCTTTTTTTTTTTAGAGTGTTGTTTTCAAGCCGCATCCGCATCGCTTCATTAGAGAAATGTATTGTTTGCATATTGTGGTGGCAGTTTAGGAAATACGCCATGGCCAATGAGTGATGTGGATGTTGTCATGTGACTGCATTTTGGTTTGTTTCAACTGGTTCAGTCAGTGTGGTGTGAAAAGGCAGAATATTGCTACAATGTATAATTGTTTGCCCTTGGTTTCCGACCAAATGAACTGAACAAGAGATGTGAAAGCACCCTTAGAGTTTAAATATGCCCTTCCTGTTTGGCGCCCCCTGTCTGCTAGGTCAACTGCTGCTTTTTTCTGCTTATAAACTCCAAATACACTAATACTGTATTTGGAACTGTAAGAATGAATATACTTTCATATGAAGCATTGGTCGCTGTATACTGAAGCATTTATTCAATATGCTCTGATCTGGACTTATTCACCCTCTTACCTCTCTAGTCTTCATTTTTCTGACTAGACCTCTCCTCTCCTCTCCTCTTCTCTCCTTTCTTCCTCCCACCTTTCAGCATTCAAAAATAATTGCATAGTTATCCTCAAATTAATGCCTAACTGTTTTACAACACACTGAGAGAAAAGGCCAAGCCAATTACTATTCTGCGTTCACCTTACAGAAGAGGATATTATGCTAATGACCCTCCCTACATGAACATAAAAAAGCTTTTATTTCCTCCGACAGACTCTCTCTCTCTCTCTCTGAGTTAAATGCATTAAATCATAGAATCATTTTGTTCTCCAATCAGGGAAGGCTATCCAGACAGGCATAGATGTTCCACACACTATCTTTGGTGGTGACAGTAAAAAATATCCCAGAGAATTAAGGGTCAAATGTGAACTCTGACTGAAGCAATGGTTGTAAGTGTGTGTTATACACATGTTCATTTTTTGCAAGCATATGTGCAAGCAAAACTATGACTGTCATAGATGGCCCTCAGGACTGTGTTGACACTTTCACACCTTTACACACATGTGGACACACATCTCGCTGTCCCACTGCAAGCACAAAGTGTTTATTAAACTGAGACCAGATGAACCACAAGAGCTTTCAGCCACATGCCGGAATTTTACACATTAAATTAAAAATAACATGGCAGAATCACTAGATATTTATAAACGCAACCTAAAATATCACCATAACTATCCGATGGGGGAAAAAAGCATATTGACAACTCAGGGCCAGATTTGCTAACAGCGTGCACCAGCGCAAACCCTCATTTGGCGTTAAAAATGACTGTCAGGATTTACTAAAGACACACAGTGAAACATTGGACAGGGTTATTTATGTGAGGAGAGTATTTAAATGAATCATGCAAGGTGATTTACTAAGGTTTGCACTCGTTAATTTACTGGAACAAGCATGTCTTAAACCAGACGCTAGTTTGCGCTGCTCTTGGTAGATTGTGTTGGTCATTATGGAAATGATCCGGCTGAGTCTGTGTTCTTTCATTTCAACCCGTCAGTAGATCATTCGAAGAACTTTACACTCCCATCTGCGCTTTTTTGGAATGGCGCTCCAACGCTAATTTGCCCTGTTTAGTAAATGTGTTTTACAATGGCTAAAATGACAGAAGAATGTAAATAAAGTTGTGATGAAATGAAAGTGGCAACAGAACTTTTTTTCTTTGTATTGTGTCCGTAACCATGTCTTGAACATTGAGAGGGACCAAGTTTTGTTTTGGGGGGTCTTTTTGTTTAAAGAAATTAAATAATTAAAGGATTAAAAGGGATTTAAGGGTATAACAAAGAAATGGTCAAATAAGTTCTAGGTCTAATTAAAGCCTATATAGTTGTGAAGTAATCCATTTAAACTATTTGCAAATAATATTTTATTTAAAGGTGCACTATGTAACTTTTCCGTCCTCTAGAGGTTGTCTATTCAAAACTAAGGCGTAGTTTGATGACGGCAAGTTTGAGCGCAGAATCTTGGGACATGTCGTCTTCACCCTCAGCCGGTGGGAAAGAGTCAGGATAGGATTCGGGCAGAAATCATGTTGATGGATGTGATTATTAACGTTACTGTAGTGAAGCAGAAGCAGGACGAGTGTTGTGGAGCTGAGGAACCGCTGGAGCGATTGTTAATAAGATGAACGCAACACACGCCTCGCGAGCAGCAGGACTTTTATTATGCCACAGTCGCCGGCACCACTTCCTCTCCTCCGGTCATGAGTATGAGGTAACGCAGCTCTGTTGATCATATTAGACACATCTGAGTGTGTTGAAAATGATGTAATGACGTTACTCCTATGCTACTAACACTTGTTCACACTGCAGTGAGAGTAAAGCGTTTCTGCAAAATTAAACCGGAAACCGAGTGTAACGCAGATATGACGCCATCGACAGGCCACGCCCTCACACGTCCCGGTTCCTCGGTTAAACTAGCAATTTTCTCATGATTTACAAATAGTTGGAAACATTTGGGATATTGTAAGTACTCAACTGAACAAAACATATTGTATATATATTGTTTTTTGTATGTTTTAAAAATATGTACACATTCACTGCCAGGAACTCTTTTTTCCCTCAGACCTGCTGCTGTCTGTGTTTCCATCGTGGTCTAAAGTACACGTGAAGATTAGTCCGGTGACATAGGACTTCATGTGACTTCCCACTGGATTTTGTCCTCTGCATATAAGCTTAATAAAGCCTGAACCTCGTCGTCGGTCCATCAGTCGTATTTTTTAAACCCCATTGTTGATTTGAATAGCAAACAACTCTTACTGCACACACCACAACAGACTTTGAGGTTGAAATAAAATGCTGCGTCAGCTCAACCAATCAGCATCTTCAGCGCCGGAGTCCCACCCCCGAAAGTTCCTGAGCTTTGAAAAAGTACTACCTCGCGAGCAGGGCAGTTTGAAGGAGAACATTTTTACCCAGAACTTTATTTAGACCCCGCGGTCGAAACACATCAAGTACCACCCAAAGTCCCTAGTTCCTGGGGCTTAACGCAGCTTAATATGTCATTAATGTACAAAAAAATAATAATTCTTGTCTCATCACATTCAGTTATGAATGACATAATTTAAATGATTGCATATTTTCAATTCAAAATGGCAAAAGTATGTTAAAAAGTAGTTTGCATCATTGTATGTTACAGTTTATCCACAAAACAGTTGTCAAATATTAAATGTTTAGCTACTAATATCTTACCATGCACATGCTTTCACTGAAAACATTAAAAGTGCTGCGTTGGAATTCACACTCGTCTTCATATTAAGCCCCGCCTTCTTTGATCTGATTGGTCATCGTTTTGACATTGACAAGCGATGTTAGACCGATGAGGCAGACCAGCCTAAAAGTGTACATCTTTAAACCGTCTGACACCCTAACCACAAACAGAGCCGTGCGTAATGGAGAGCAGCATTAAATACCAAATATTAGGGGGGACAATTTAGCCATTTCCAATTATTGGGGGGGTTGTGGACTTGAAGAGGGGCGGGTTTAAGTGCACTAACTGATTGAAGAAGTCCTACATGCGTCACCAGAGAGAAAATCCACTTATGACATTCTGATTAAAGGATTAGTTCGGTTGAATTAAAATTTCCAGACAATTTACTTCCATGTCATCCAAGATGTCCATGTCTTTCTTTCTTCAGTTGAAAAGAAATGAAGGTTTTTAAGGAAAACATTCCAGGATTTTTCTCCATATAGTGACTTCAACTGGGACCAACGGGTTTAAGGTCCAAATTGCAGCTTCAAAGAGCTCGACACGATCCCAGCCGAGGAATAAGGGTCTTATCTAGCCAAACGATCAGTCATTTTCTAAAAAATATTAAAAAATTATATATTTTATACCACAAATGCTCGTCTTGCTCTAGCTCACAACTTCACGTATACAAAATCTCATTGAAAAGGGTGAAAATCTCATTTTCTCCTCCAACTTCAAAATAGTCCGACATCTTTATAGGCAGAAGTACTAATCGAGTGTTTATAAAGCAAACGTGCAAAGACTAAGTCAAACGCCCTTCACAAAAAAAAGGTTAAACAAACGCGTGACCTTTCCAACGTGATTACATAATATGTGGTGGATCGCAGAGCAGTGCAAGACAAACATTTGTGGTTAAAAAGTATATACATTTTTATATTTTTTAGAAAATGACTGACTATTTTCAAATATTCAAAAACCTCAAAAACCTTGATTTCTTTTCGACTAAAGAAAGACATGAACATCTTGGATGACGTGGGGGTGAGTAAATTATCAGGACATTTTAATTCTGAAGTGAACTAATCCTCTAACCCTTTAACTGTCACCCCCCTTTTTTTGAGAATAGACGTGGAAATGCACTATCCAAACTTAAATGGCTTGAAAATGAATTTTGAGTTTGTAAGCGTTCGAATGATACCCTAATTAATTACTAAAATATATGATACGAAAAAAGCCGATCAAAAAAAGAGCGCCATGTGGCAGTTAAGGGGCGAAACACCACAAGGTCAGAATTGTTACATGTACATGAATCAGTCACAATAACATCTATGACATTTACAAACCTGACCTGCTCTAATGACTTCAGAGTAACGAGCATGAATGTTTTTTTTTCTGTCTGTATTGCACATAATACATTTTAGGACTTGTGTATCACCCAGTTGTTCAGTTCCATCAGGTTTTGTAACGCAACCGAGATTCTCCTCGCAGGTTCATTGTTCTCAATCCAGACACATTACTTATGCAGATATTTAACATGGCTTCAGATGCAACTCAGCCTGACATTACTGGCACTGAGACTTGCATGTTAAGTCCGGCATGAGCCAGATTCATTTATCAGAGCGCAGACGGGCTGTCAGTGAGCCGTAATGAAGTCCAGCAGCTGATGAACCCAGATATCACTCCAAACAACAGAGAACACGTCCTATTCAAACCATTCACCCGCCGTTACGTCTGGCTCCATGGCCTCAAGATGGATGCAAAGCGACAGCAATCACACACACATCACCGGAGTTTTAGCTCACCACGTGAAGAGGAATAAAACCAGTCGTTTCTCGCTCTTATGAACT
Organism: Gobio occitaniae; assembly: GCA_033150135.1. Taxonomy (NCBI): domain Eukaryota; kingdom Metazoa; phylum Chordata; class Actinopteri; order Cypriniformes; family Gobionidae; genus Gobio; species Gobio occitaniae. The sequence goes on from JARQWZ010005638.1 coordinate 61,699, forward strand.
TTTCTTGTTTCCAAGAACGAAAAAAAAAAATGCTAATGAAACACATAAACGATGAATAATTCATGCGAGTAAACATTTTCCTCTATCTGAGGAGCTTATGCATAATTTATACGATAATTTCACTATATTTCAGTGTTTTAGACCGTTTCCTCACTCATACTGACCCATTTTATCTGTTCATAATTCATAGAGCATGCACAGACATTTACTGTTGTCTCACTGTATCCTCCGTATTCGGTGGCTTCAGTAAGAAGCAGAATGCTGCAGACTAATCATACTCATGTTTGCCATAACTGGACTCAAATGTATAAATATTCATTCGCAATCAGCAAATCACACAGTGTGCAGCACACCCAGAGTTTAAGGTGCATTATGCATCATTATAAGCTAACATGGGCTTTAGTGTACTGCACAAATAGATTTATATGCAATGAGATATTTGTGCGTTAGTGCATGCATGTGTTAGCATTTCTCTGTGCGTGTGTGTTTAAGGTTAAATAATTACAGATGGTTTTAGTTATCTAGTTATCATCCCTCTTTTCTCTCTTGCTCTCTGAGAGTCTGTAAGACTGTTCTCATTCATTACTTGAGGCTAAAAGAGTAGAAGGGCTGCATATGTGCTCTGTCGTCGGAAAAACGTTTTATGGAGTATTGATTATAAGCAAGTAAGTATAACATCTAGAAAACAAATGGTAAGACTTTATTTTGATGGTCCACTCTACTAGCTATAATTAACTTTGCAACTATATGTCAACTTACTAGCCCTAACCTAACAGACGACTAATACTCTAATGAGAGTTAGTTGACAAGTTACAAATGAATGAGAGTCTAAAGTGGACCATTGATATAAAATGTAACTAAAAAAAAAATAATTCTGTTCTTTACAGGGTTTCACTTTATTTTGAATGTCCATTTTAGACATTCTACCAGAGGTGGACAGTAACTAAGTACATTTACTTGAGTACTGTACTTAAGTACACTTTTTGAGTATCTGTACTTTACTGAAGTATTATTTTTTAGGGAAACTTTTACTTTAACGTCACTAGATTTGAAAGACAAATATCATACTTTTTACTCCACTACATTTCTTCCAAGGTCCTCGAAGTCGAAAGTCGTTTCTGTAGCAGCTTTGCAAGTCAGTGGATGAATTTTTTTTTTTGCAGACAGCCTATAAGTAATCACTTTTGTAGGGTCATGAAGTTTCCCAACATTTTATTAACACTGATCAGTTTATAGCAAAATGGAAGAAGACGGTTCCTTGGCACAGTGTGTGCACCCATGGCCATATTAGAAAGTAAGTTTCAGTTTTCTGAAAAGATTAAAGATTATTTTTGTGGGCATACACTTGATGAATGTCTCATAAAATGTTAAAAAATGTAAATGTCTGCAAGAAAGAGAAGCATAGACATATGGATGAATCATGAAAAAGCATGATGAAAGAGCTCAGTTCAGTCTGGTTTTTGTGCCTCTCAGATGCCAGAGCACGAGTACTGAATAGAGCTTTCTTTTGCGTTTTTTCGCACTTAAACAGACCAATACAAACAAAATGTCAAAATTTTCATTTTGGAAAGCATTCACGTAAACAAAGTTGATTATGTCTTAAGTGAACGTAAACCGTTGGGGAATATCAGATGTGTATCTGTATTTTCACAATTCGTCCTGTGTGAGTGCCCATGAGAACCACCTGAGGGCACTCCACTCCAGACTGTCACTCCATCAAGGACTACATCTCCCATAATCCTTTGCCCGGACTCTTCAACACCCATTGATTACATCCACCTGCACCCCATTACCTAGTTAGCTCACCCTATATAAGCCTGTTCATTCTGTCATCATGGCTAAGTCTTGTTTAGTGTTTCTACTGCAATTCTGAGCGTTTCCCTGGTTTCATGTATATTGGTCTATGATTACTTGCCCGTTCCGTGGATTACCCTTTTGCCTGTCTCTCCTGTTTTGTTTGCCTGTTTGGACTGCTTTCCTGTGTATGACCTTTTTGCCTGTACTTTTGACTACGATTGTGGATTACCCTTTTATTAAAAACTGCGTTTGGATCCTCAACCTTCTGACTCAGAGCAGTACGTGACAAGTATATAGGATGTGTGCATTCTGCCTTAAAGTGACAGCAGCCTTGTAACTTTTATACAAGTATTTAAATTAGTTCAAGGTGGTCTTATGCTAGCATGTGGGATGGAGCATCACTGACTGGCTTAAACCACCATGATGGCTATAGCGTGCATTCATACAACAATGCAACAATAATAAAATAATGCATTAACATAAAAAAGGAAATTTACTTTTGATACTTAAGTACTTTTATAAACAAGTACTTCTGTACTTTTACTTAAGTAAAAATAGTTTTTTACAACTTTCACTTGTAACGGAGTAATATTTGACCAGTAGTACTTTTACTTTTACTTGAGTAATGGAGTTGTGTACATTGTCCACCTCTGCATTCTACTAACTATGAGTAACTTTGCAACTGCAAGTCAACTAACTCTCATTAGAGTATTAGTAAACTGTTAGGTAAGTGTTGGTAGAATAAGTCGACATAGTCAGTAGAACGTCTGTTGGAGATCATTTAAAATGAAGTGTGAGGAGATATTAAGCAGACGGTCTACTGATACTCTAATGAGAGTTAGTTGACATGTAGTTGCAAAGTTACTTATAGAATATCTAAGGTGGCCTTTTTGAAACTTTTGAAAAGGGCGGGATATATCGGACCGCTCTTCCCCTTTTTTAAAACAGCCAATAACCAGAGCCCTTAAGCTTGGTAAAGCCGCAGTTTTCTCCTAATCTCCTCCATATCACTTTAAAATACAGCATTCAGTGCAGAATTCAAACCAGTCCGATATGTTTTCTGGTCTGTGTCGACTTGTCATATGATCCGCTCTGTTCTGTCGGGCACTCAAAAAAATAACTCTTTGAATGAACATAAAAAAATCATGGAAAGTATTTCCACATGATTAACTTGCTTTATTTCAGCATTATGCAATTCTGTTATTCCAATTGAATGTACTTACGTTGGGTCAACTTCATTTATTAAGGATGATTCAACTTATTTACTATGGTTAGGCACAGCTTAATTTAATAGTGTCAGCCCAACTCATTTGCAATGTTTTGGACCAACTCATATATTTAAGTTAGCCTAACAAAAGTGCTTAAAGGGTTAGTTCACCCAAAAATGAAAATTCTGTCATTAATTACTTACCCTCATGTCGTTCGACACCCGTCAGACCTCCGTTCATCTTCGGAACACAAATTAAGATATTTTAGTTGAAATCTGATGGCTCTGAAAGGCCTCCATTGGCACAATGGCACGGTTCACTCTCAAGACCCTTAAAAGGTACTAAAGACGTCGTTACAAAGTCCATCTCACTACAGTGGTTCTACAATAACTTTATGAATCGACGAGAATAGTTTTTGTGCGCAAAAAAACCCTAAATAACGACTTACATAGTGATGACGATTTCAAAACAAGGCATCATGAAGCTTCGAAGCGTTATGAATCAGTGAGTCGAATCATGATTCGGAAACCGCTGATTCGACTCACTGATTCATAACGCTTCGAAGCTTCATGATGCCTTGTTTTGAAATCGTCATCACTATATAAGTCGTTATTTAGGGGTTTTTTGCGCACAAAAACTATTCTTGCCGATTCATAAAGTTATTGTAGAACCACTGTAGTGAGATGGAGTTTGTAACGACGTCTTTAGTGCCTTTTAAGGGTCTTGAGAGTGTAAAGTGCATTGTGTCAATAGAGGCCTTTCAGAGCCATCAGATTTCAACTAAAATATCTTCATTTGTGTTCTGAAGATGAACGGAGGTCTTACGGGTGTCGAACGACATGAGGGTAAGTAATTAATGACAGAATTTTCATTTTTGGGTGAACTAACCCTTTAATGCTGAAAGAAAGCCATTTAATCACATGGAAATCCTTCCCATTATTTAATTACATTAATTCAAAGAATAGCTTTTGAGTGCATTTACAAAATCTTTTACAAAATTTTATTGGCTAGCCAGAAGATGGTTTTGGCCAGAGTAGTTTTTTTTTTATTATAATAAAACAACTTTAATAGTTATTAGTAGGTCCTCACCCCAAGCACATGCTCTACACTTCACCACAATAACCTCCAAAAACACTAACATAACACACACTTTTTAAATACCAACATAACAAAACATTAAGCATTAAAAAGTCTCTCAATTTTCTCATCTTGTTACAAATGCATCAAATTGCACTTTATTTAAACATTTACTCTCCGAATTCAGCCCCTTTGCAAAGCATGATGGGAAGTGAACGTCCGGTTACGTATGTAACCCTCGTTCCCTGAGGAGGGAACGGAGACGTACGTTAGTGACTAACGAATGGGGGTTTCGCTTAGAAGCCAATCATCTTCTTCGTATTCAACAGCGCCCAATGGCAGTGCCAATGCCATGGGCATGCGGAATTTGCATGCGTAACTCCGCCCCACCTCGTGGGTATATAAGGAAGTACGCTGGCAACATCGCATTATGTTACTGCTGCAGGAGCCAAGACTGAACTCCGCGTTCCAGGCAGCACAGCTGACGTGGCTAAGGAAACGTACGTCTCCGTTCCCTCCTCAGGGAACGAGGGTTACATACGTAACCGGACGTTCCCTTTCGTTCAGTCACTACGACGTACGTTAGTGACTAACGAATGGGGGATCCTGTACAACAGCGCCACTCAGCTGTCATCCAGTGCCCTGCGTAAGTGTGAGATCCCGCCACTTAAGGCCCTAGGACTCCCACTTATCACAGGATTACCAAGGTACACTGGGAAGCATATCCCAGTGAGGGAATGCCAAGATGCCTACCCGTGGGGAGGACTTAGAGAATACACATATGACCCGCTAAGGGCTGCATATGGAAGATCTCTAGGGTACCAGCCGAAGGTGGATTTTTAACCCTAGGTGTGGCAGGGACTTGCCAAGGGAAAGACACCTGCTCACTGAGGAGGCTTACGGTGGGAATACTCGTGTGGGGGTCGCCGGAGGGGAACCATGCACACGGAGCACCTGGCCGGACATGAGGGTCTGGGCTCGAGAGGGCAGACTGAACTGATGTCGGCGTAAGCAGTGCTGGAGGAGCTCAGGGCTCTCGGGGAGCTCACCTGAGGAAATATCGCACGTATCCAGTCCTGGGAGTGGAATGGCGAGCAAGCGAAGACACCTGAGCCTGGCCCATTACCGGCCCCTCGGGGGGGCGAGTACAAAGTCGGACACTGGCTCCACTCGGAGATTGCAGAATCTGGCGAATGTGTTGGGTGTCGCCCAGCCTGCAGCTCTGCAGATGTCTGTTAGCGAGGCGCCATGCGCTAGAGCCCAAGAGGAGGCCACACTCCGGGTGGAGTGCGCCCTCACACCAAGGGGACATGGTCGACCTTGCTGCTGGTAAGCCAAAACAATGGTGTCCACCACCCAGTGAGACAACCTCTGCTTTGAGAGAGCACTTCCCTTCCGCTCTCCACCATAACAGACAAAGAGCTGGTCTGAGGTCCTGAAACACTGCGTCCTGTCTACGTAGGCGCGGAGAGCGCGTACTGGACAGAGCAATGCCAAGGCTGGGTCTGCCTCCTCCAAAGGCAGCGCTTGTAGGTTCACCACCTGATCTCGGAACGGAGTGGTAGGAACCTTGGGCACATATCCGGGCCGGGGTCTCAGGATCACGTGAGAGTTAGCCGGCCCGAACTCAAGGCACGCTTCGTCAACCGAAAATGCTTGCAGGTCCCCGACCCTCTTAAGCGAGGCCAATGCGGTCAGCAGAGCCGTCTTCATAGACAAGAACTTAATCTCGGCCGACCGCAAAGGCTCAAAGGGAGGCCTCTGCAGAGCACTTAAGACTACTGAGAGGTCCCAAGAGGGAACGAGAGGAGAGCGAGGAGGATTCAGTCTCCTCGCTCCCCTCAGGAACCTGATGACCAGGTCGTGCTGACTTACCTTTTTGTCTCCCAGGAGATCGTGGTAGGCAGATATTGCGGCCACGTAAACTTTAAGGGTGGAGGGAGACAGCCTTCGCTCCACCCCCTCCTGGAGAAACGATAGCACGGACCCGATCGGGCATTTCCAGGGGTCTTCTTGGCGGGAAGAGCACCATGTGACGAAGAGGTTCCACTTCAACGCATAGAGACGTCGTGTAGACTCAGCTCTAGCGGAAGTGATGGTAGCGACCACCGCAGGTGGAAGGCTACTCAAACCTACCGTGTCCCGTCCAGAAGCCACACGTGGAGCTTCCAGAACGCTGGACACGGGTGCCAAAAGGTGCCCCGTCTCTGAGTAAGGAGGTCCGGTCTCAGAGGAATAGGCCAGGGAGGGGCTGTCGCAAGGAGTAAGAGTTCGGGGAACCAGGTCTGGCCGTGCCAGTACGGGGCGACCAAGATGACCTGCTCCTTGTCCTCCCTGATCTTGCACAGTACCCGTGCAAGAAGGCTCACTGGGGGAAACGCATACTTGCGTAGCCCTGACGGCCAGCTGTGCGCCAGTGCATCCTTGCCGAGGGTGCCCTCGGTCAGGGAATAATACAGGGAGCAATGGGAAGAGTCCTGGGAGGCAAACAGATCTACCTGTGCGTCGCCGAACCGTTCCCATATCAGCTGGACCGTCTGGGGGTGGAGTCTCCATTCTCCGGGGAGAGGCTGAAACCGTGAGAGCTCGTCGGCTGCACAGTTCAGGTCTCCCGGGATGTGGACAGCACGAAGGGACCTCAGGCGCTTCTGACTCCACAAAACGAGATGGCGGGCGAGTTGAGACATACGGTGGGAGCGTAGACCGCCCTGGTGGTTGATGTACGCTACTACAGCCGTGTTGTCTGTCCTGACTAGCACATGTTGACCCCTCAGCAACGCTCGGAAGCGGTGCAGGGCGAACCGTACTGCCAGTAACTCGAGGCAATTGACATGCAGAAGACGCTGGGGTCCTGTCCAGGAGCCCGCGGCTGCTTGTCCATTGCACATGGCACCCCAGCCCGTGGATGATGCATCTGTTGTCACAACAACATGCCTGGAAGCTCGTTCTAAGGACACTCCGGTCCGTAGAAACTTGAGGTTCGACCACGGGGTGAGTGTCTGTAAGCAGGCCCGAGTCACTTGTACCCGGAGCGTGCCAGACCGCCATGCCCATCTCGGGACTCGATCGCGTAGCCAGTGCTGAAGCGGTCTCATATGAAGCAATCCGAGCGGCGTTACCGCGGCTGCAGATGCCATATGCCCCAGGAGCCTCTGAAAATGTTTCAGTGGAACCGCACTCTGGCCCTCGACTTGTCGAAGGGCAGTCAGCAGAGACTGCGCGCGCTCGCTCGAAAGCTGCGCGCACATGGCGACCGAGTCGATATCCATACCGAGAAAAGAGATCCTCTGCGCGGGGCAAAGTTTGCTCTTCTCCCAGTTGACCCGAAGGCCCAGACGGGCTGGGTGATGGAGCACCAGATCTCTGTGTCCGCAAACCTGCTCTCGAGAGGGACCCAGTATGAGCCAGTCGTCGAGGTAATTCAGGATGCGGACCCCGTGCTGCCGAAGGGGCGCAAGGGCTGCCTCGGCAATCTTCGTAAAGACGCGAGGGGACAGAGATAGCCCGAATGGTAGAACTGCGTACTGATATGCCCGCCCCTCGAAAGCAAACCGTAGGAACGGTCTGTGTCGAGGCAAAATGGAGACATGGAAGTAGGCGTCCTTCAGGTCGATCGCTGCAAACCAATCGTGTGGACGAACGCATTCGAAAAGGCGTTTCGCTGTCAACATCTTGAACGGAAACCGGTGAAGGTAACGGTTCAAGACGCGCAGGTCCAGGATTGGCCGTAGCCCACCGGTCTTTTTGGGTACAATGAAGTACGGGCTGAAAAACCCGTAATTCATCTCGGCTGGAGGGACAGGTTCGATCGCACCCTTCGCCAGTAGGGTGGCAATCTCCGCTCGCATGACGGGGGCGTTGGCCCCGATCATGGTGGAACGGACTCCCTGGAAGCAGGGAGGAACCCGTGCGAACTGAATCGCATAGCCGCGCCTGACGGTCCGCTCGACCCAGCGGGACAGCCCTGGAAGCTGAAGCCAGACATCCAGAAACTGCACCAGCGGGGTCATACGGTGTACAGACGTACCCGGTGTGGGCTTGCAGCGATGCAGCGTCACCGGCCCGGACATGGGAGGCTGTGGGGCGTCCCGGTGCGGGGGCACGGTTGACAGCTGCGTCCTGACAGAGGAGACCAGGGAAGGACGCACGTTCCACTGGGGTCTGCTCTGCCAGGAGGCTGGCGACAGAGTGGGATGCGAGTGGCGGGACCCGTGGGTGGCGCGCACCGTCATCACCGGACTCTGCGGGCTCAGGGATGGGAGTGTTAATTCTTTCTTTGACCAACATAGGGTGCTGCTGACCCGGGGGCCAGCAGCTGAACAAAGGATTCTCCCCCGGCCCTCCACCGGGGGAAGGAGTGGTCCTGCTACCATCTCCTCGAAAGAATTTCCCATCCCTGAGCCGTCCGTCTCAGGAGCGCCGCTTGGCCTGGCGTTTAGCGGGGCGCGGGGCGGCCTGAGGGGACTTGCACGCCTTCCTACGGCTTCCTCCGCGACCCGGCCCGGGTGAAGGCTGCTGCTTGGACCGGGTGGGAGGGGCGGGAGCCTTAGGAGGGCGTCCTCGGCGTGGAGCAGACTGAGTTGACTGCGCCGGCGGCTGGGTGGAGGCAGCAGCTGGCCGCCGGGGCAGTACGTGCTTAATAGCCTCAGTCTGCTTCTGGGCGATTGAGAACTGTTGGGCGAAGTCCTCAACCGCCCCGCCGAAGAGGCCGGCCTGGGATATGGGGGCATCGAGGAACCGGGTCCGCTCGGTGTCCCGCATATCGGCCAGGTTCAGCCACAGATGACGCTCCTGGACCACATTTGTGGACATCACTTGACCCAGGGAGCGTGCGGTCACCTTCGTCGCCCGGAGAGCGAGGTCGGTGGCGGCACGCAGCTCATTTAAGAGCCCCGGATCAACTCCACCCTCGTGCATGTCCTTGAGGATCCTGGCCTGGTAGACCTGGAGGATCGCCATGGCATGCAGCGAAGCGGCAGCATGCCCCGCGGCTCTGTGCGATTTCGACACCAAGGTTGATGTGAATCGACAGGCTTTGGAGGGGTGCTTAGGATCACCACGCCAGGTTGAAGCGCTCTGAGGACACAGTTGCATCGCAACAGAACGTTCAACTGGAGGGATCCCAGTGTACCCTTGAGCTGCCGCCCCATCGAGGATGGAGAAGGCGGAGGAAGTCACCGAACGGTCACGGGAAGACAACGGGGACTTCCAGGACCGCGTGAGTTCCTCATGCAGCTCGGGAAAGAAAGGTATTGAGGGCGGGGACTGACGGTTGTCAGCGCGGGCCCCCAAAAACCAATCATCGAGCCTTGAACGTTCGGGACAGGGTGGAGGGTTCCACTCTATCCCTAAGCTCGCGGCTGCCCGAGACAACATGGCTGTCAGCTCTGGATCTGACTCGGGCAATGCTGGCACACCCGAAGGCGGCAGCACAGCCGAGTCATCATCTCCAGAGGACTCGAGCCCACCTTGTGATGCGGTGATCGACATCGCATCCTCCTCCGGAGCGCCAAACGAGATGCGCGGGGGGGGCCGGAGCCGGCCCCGCGATCTGCGTCTGAACACTCGCGGGTTGCAGTGTGCAAGACGGGGGTGTGGCCCGAGGCATGAGCGTCGGGGCTTTGTTCCACACCGTAACCGTCAAGTCACCCTGACCACCAGCCGAAGTACTGGGCCTCTGGGACTCAGTAGATCGGGGTGTGGTAGAGGGGACTCTCACTTCATTACAAAGGTCATGGAGTCTTGACCGCAACACTGCGATGGTCATGTTCCTGCAGTGAGAACATGACGCATCCGCGAACGCTGTCTGAGCATGCTGAAAGCCCAAACATACCAGACAGTGTTCGTGCCCATCAGAGGAGGAAAGCAACCGACCACACCCAGAAGTACACGGACGAGA
>JARQWZ010005639.1:0-7500 GCA_033150135.1 Gobio occitaniae
GTGTGAGTGTGTGTGAGTGAGTGTGAGAGAGAGAGAGAGAGAGAGAGAGAGAGAGAGAGAGAGGATCAGGTTGTTCAGTTCTCCAGGTGTAGGGAGTAAATCTAGCGGACACACAGATCCCTGACCTCAGTGAGTTCACACAGGAGTCAGGACGCTTCATCCATCACAGCGGACTCAGGGTCTGACCCGCAGGAGCTCCGCTGAGCGTCTGAGATCTCTGTTAACACGCCTGTGCCATACCATCATACGATATATCACTGCTGCTTTAACCGTGTGGAAGCTGTACGACTCTCACTTTGCAGAAAAACACACCACAGACCTCAATAGTGCACACTCTCACTGATGCAGTGGAATGACCCCGAAACCTGTTTATATCTCATATTTCAATAGTTCAGCAATATCACACCAGCAAGAGTTCTGTTTTTCCCAAACATCAGCACAATTGCAAATGTGATTTTATACAACAGTTCAATAAACATGACGTTAATATTGTAGTTACATCTTACACACAATGGGCACTATTTTACTGATCTGAGCTCACGGCGCAGGTGCACTGAGGGCGCGTCCAAATCCACTTCTGCTAGTTTAACGACGGGAAAAATGGTCAGCGACCCTGATCACGGTCCAGAAGGGCCGTCCCTCGTCTCTTAATGAGTCATGGGTGTGTTTTGGGCATAACGAGCAATCAACCAATCAGAGTCTCATCTCCCTTTCCCTTTGAAAGCCAGTTGTGCTGCACCATGAAAGGATTCACTATTTACATGAGGAGAGACTGAACGTGTGTGTGTGTGTGTGTGCAGCGCGTCCCTGTGTGTGTAATAATCAGAGAGAGTGTGTGTGTGTGTGTGTGCGCGCGCGCTGCTGTGCGTCCCTGTGTGTGTAATAATCAGAGAGAGTGTTTGTGTGTGTGTGTGCAGCGCGTCCCTGTGTGTGTAATAATCAGAGAGAGTGTGTGTGTGTGTGTGTGTGTGTGCGCGCGCTGCTGTGCGTCCCTGTGTGTGTAATAATCAGTGTGTGTGTGTGTGTGTGTGTGTGTGTGTGCTGTGCGTCCCTGTGTGTGTAATAATCAGAGTGTGTGTGTGTGTGTGTGTGTGTGCAACGCGTCCCTGTGTGTGTAATAATCAGAGAGAGTGTGTGTGTGTGTGTGTGTGTGCGCGCGCTGCTGTGCGTCCCTGTGTGTGTAATAATCAGTGTGTGTGTGTGTGTGTGTGTGTGCTGTGCGTCCCTGTGTGTGTAATAATCAGAGTGTGTGTGTGTGTGTGTGTGTGTGTGCAACGCGTCCCTGTGTGTGTAATAATCAGAGTGTGTGTGTGTGTGTGTGTGTGTGTGCGCGCGCTGCTGTGCATCCCTGTGTGTGTGATAATCAGTGTGTGTGTGTGTGTGTGTGTGTGTGCTGCGCGTCCCTGTGTGTGTAATAATCAGAGTGTGTGTGTGTGTGTGAGTGTGTGCTGCTGTGCATCCCTGTGTGTGTAATAAGCAGAGTGTGTGTGTGTGTGTGTGTGCTGCGCGTCCCTGTGGGTGTAATAATCAGTGTATGTTTGTGTGCTGCTGCGTCCCTGTGTGTGTAATAAGCAGAGTGTGTGTGTGTGTGTGTGTGTGTGTGTGCTGCGCGTCCCTGTGTGTGTAATAATCCGAGAGTGAGTGGGTGTGTGTGTGTGTGTGCGCGCTGCTGTGCATCGCTGTGTGTGTAATAAGCGGAGTGTGTGTGTGTGTGCTGCGCGAACCCTGTGTGTGTAATAATCAGTGTATGTTTGTGTGCTGCTGCGTCCCTGTGTGTGTAATAATCAGAGAGTGTGTGTGTGTGTGTGTGTGTGTGTGTGTGTGTGCTGCTGCGTCCCTGTGTGTGTAATAAGCAGAGTGTGTGTGTGTTTGTGTGCTGCTGAGTCCAAAAGTTGAAGATAAATGATAAACTAAGCATATGAATATGAAAAGCATCCAGAGTCAGATGTCCAAAAAACGAATATGTTCTAATATTATTATCAACAAAAATGTTCTGCACTGTACACCCTTAATATGAAAGCATCAAATCAGCTCAAATATTTCATAACTCAAACGCACAAGCCTTCATCTGACTCGTATCTGGTTCGGCTGTGACCTTTGACCTGCGAGACCAGAGGATTTATGGAGTCACAGTCAAACGAATCATACGGTTGCGTGACAAACTCATCTGCACAAACATGTCCGTGACATGAGAAGATCAGCATTACTGATGTGCTTTTCTAACTCTTTCAAAAGTTCCAGGAGAAAGACGATTAATTTATCCTGTTTATTTTTGTCTGACTTTATGAGCAATAATAAATCATGTGTGCAATCAACCGTGACGTGTTCAGACCTGACGCTCTGCTTTACACGGCAGTAAAATCATCAACGCAATTAAAAACACACACCAGCCGGCCGGGTCACGGTGCCCGTTCTCCACAAGAACACACACTCAACAATCCTCCACCTGAACACACACCTGGTGTTAAAGAGAGGAGAACACAACACATCTCACACTGAGACTAAACATCCTCAGCTCACTGTTCCCACATCACACACACCCCAACATTATAACTCTAAATTATAAAGATAGCTTTTTGCATTTTTAGAATAAGAAAAAAATCTAATTTTTCAATGTTCTCATCTATAGAGCAAGAGCAAAAAATAAAAAGTACAGAAAATAAAATAATAAAATAAATAAAATATAAAAATATAAAATAAAACAAAATATAAAAAAATAAGAAATTTAAATTAAGAAATAAAGAAATAAAAACATAAAGAAATAAAATATAAAAATATATAAATATAAAACAAAATTTAAAATAGGAAAACCAGGAAATTCATAACTTTAAATTATAAAAAAATATAAAAAGTATTTTTCAATCTCATCTATAGAGCAAGAACAAAAAATAAAAAGTACAGAAAATAAAACAATACAATAAAAATTATAAAACAAAATATAAATTAAATAAAATGAAACAAAATAAAAATATAAAGAAAGAAAATATTAAAATATAAATAAAGAAAGAAAATAAAGAAAGAAAGAAAAAAGAAATCAAATTAAAATATAAAGAAATAAAATATAAAAATATATAAATATAAAACAAAATATAAAATAGGAAAAACAGGAAATAAATTAATTAATTTTAAATTATAAAGAAAACTTTTTGCATTTTTAGAATTAGAAAAAAATAAATGTTTATATGTTTATAAAAAATAAAACATAAAAAATATAACATAAATACAAAATAAAACTAATTAAATAAAACAACAAATAATAAAATAGACAGCTAAAGACAGCTAACTAAAGGAACTCATTCCAAGTTTTCTCAAAATAAAAATACAAATGTACCCTACAAATCTTTGTCCACAAACCACCATTAACAAGCACATAATAATAATAATAACAATAGGCAATATAATATTTAATACAATTTAATAATATAATTAAATGTAATAATTTGAATAGTCAACCTAAATAAATGTACAGTAATGTCCAATGACAAAAAATAGATAGATGGAATTCAGATGGAATAAATCAGAAAAATGTTGATTTCCAGATTAAAATTCATGATTAATATATGAGCATAACCATTCAGTGAATGTGTTGAGGTTCAGTGGCATCTGCGGTCAGGAGGAAAATCAAAGGTGCCATCTCTGGACTGTAGATCACTTTGGATGAAATCATCTGCTAACTGAGAGACTGTAAACTGAAGTAAACCTGCTGTTGATGAACTCATGTGGTCCTGAGAGGAACAGCACATGGTTTGGAGTGAAACCGGAGCGGGACGGAGAGATTCGAACAAAAGCATGTGACACATCAGACCCGTGTGCTGTTCCACACCATGTTTAGACACACAGAGATCCCACACACACACACACAGGGCCGCAGGGACCCTGGATAAAGCGTGTGTTTCATGCGGTGCCAGTGTGTGCAGCTGCTCCGCTCCATCATGTGAGCGTGTGCCAGAGTCAGACAACTATTATTACTCACTCACAGCGCCCTCTGACATCTCCCCACAACATCTAAACTCACATTCACACTCAAACCACTCTAATCCATTCAGAAGCATTTCAGGATCTTTTCTGGCCTAGTTTCCCAAACACCCTCGCCCTCTGTCATTGGTCAGTCAAGCAGAAAGCCCCGCCTTAAACTCATAGAGACAGAGCGACACGCATCATAATCTGGAGGCCACGCCCACCGGGGGGGAAACAATCGAACGCCCTCCATTGACTTTGCATTGTGTGAAGCTGCATCCTTGTCATTTCGGACTTATAACAAAAAACAGAACAATGTCTAAAAGCTGATATGTGACAAAGTGTACAGCAAACAAGCTAAACAAAACCCACAACCAAAAACCCAGACGTTTTTATAAGCTATTGACCCAAAAAACGAGCGTTTAAGGACAAAAAAAGGGAATACAGGCCATTGAGACACGTTATATTACACTGAGAAGTGCACACACTAGAGGAGAACGTCATCAGAGACAGGAAATATCATATATAAAACTGACATTTGGAGATTTGACTTAACAGTGACAACATATTTACTGCACACATAGACAAACTGAGACACACTGAGTGTCAGGATCCCAAAATGTCCCCATTCTTCAGCTGAAGCGTCACGTTTTACTGCCTTTATCCACTTTTGTCTCCTTAAACTCTCGTTTTTTTGGGTCGACAGCTTATAAAAACTTATTTCTGTGTTTTTTAGCTTGTTTGCTGTACACTTTGTCACATATCAGCTTTTAGACATTGTTCTGTTTTTTTTTTATAAGTCCGAAATGACAAGAATGCAGCCTCACGCAATGCAAAGTCAATGGAGAGCGTTGGATTGTTTTTCCCCCGGTGTGGGCGTGGCCTAAATACGCTCTGTCTCTATGCTATTGGTCAATGTTGGGCTGGTTTGGATCAGACTATTCAATCACTCATAGAGTCAATGTGTTTCCCTCTTATATATACATATATTCATACACTATAAAAAATGCTGGGTAAAAAACAATCCAAGTTTGGTTGAAAATGGACTAACCCAGCAATTGGGTCGTTTTAACCCAACGGTTGGGTTAAAAGTTTGCTTAAAACAAACCAATTGCTGGGTTAGTCCATTTTCAACCCAACTTGGGTTGTTTTTAACCCAGCATTATTTAGAGTGTATATACACACCGATTATGTATAACATTATGACCAAAACTGCAGCTCTTGTGGGGTGTTCCCGGTCTGCAGTGGTCAGTCTCTGTCAAAAGTGCTCAAAGGAAGGACCAGTGGAGAACCGGCCACAGGGTCATGAAGGACCAGTGGAGAACCGGCCACAGGGTCATGAAGGACCAGTGGAGAACCGGCCACAGGGTCATGAAGGACCAGTGGAGAACCGGCCACAGGGTCATGAAGGACCAGTGGAGAACCGGCCACAGGGTCATGGAGGACCAGTGGAGAACCGGCCACAGGGTCATGGAGGACCAGTGGAGAACCGGCCACAGGGTCATGAAGGACCAGTGGAGAACCGGCCACAGGGTCATGTGCGGCCGAGGCTCATTGATGCCCGTGTGGTCGATCAAACAGACGAGCTACTGGAGCTCAAACTGCTCCAGAAGTTAATGCTGGTTCTGATAGAAAGGGCTCAGAATACACAGAGCATCTCAGTTTGTTGTGTATGGGGCGGCACAGCCGCTGACCAGTGCCCATGCTGACCCCTGACCCCGCCCAAAGCACCAACAGTGGCCCGTGAGCATCAGAACTGGACCACGAAGCAATGGAAGAATGCGGCCTGGTCTGATGATCCTGTGTTCTTTACATCACGTGGACGGCCGGGTGTGTGTGCGTGGCTCACCTGGGGAATACAGGGCACCAGGTGCATTATGGGAAGAAGGCAAGCCGGCGTACATATATAGTACATCCATATACGTACATATGAGTCACTTTAGATAAAAGCATCTTCTCAATGCATTAATGTAAAAGCATGCAGTTAAATGTTGAATCAATATATTTAATTTCATTTAAAAAAATTAACTTTCATTTTATGAGATTTCCCAGAAAGCCTTCAACATGAGCGGCTCACACGATCTTTACGATCAATGCAGATTGGGTTTGACTAATGAAATATTTTGGTTGCGTTTAATAATTTTTTTTAATATTGCAATATAGCAAATAACAATTCAACTTCCTGTTGTGGGCAATTCAACTCACACTCACACACACACACACACGCACACACTCACACTCACACTCACACACTCACACTCAAACACACTCACTCACACACACACACTCACTCACTCACTCACTCACTCACTCACTCACTCACTCACTCACTCACTCACACACTCACACACTCACACACACACACACACACACACACACACACACACACACACACACACACACACACACACACACACACACACACACACACACACACACACACACACACACACACACACACACACACACACACACACACACACATGTTTGTTTTTGTGAAATGTGAGGACATTCCATAGGCGTAATGGTTTTTATACCGTACAAACCGTATTTTCTATCCCCTTACACTGCCCCTGCCCATAAACCTAACCCATCACACACACACACACACACACACACACACACACACACACACACACACACACACACACACACTGCCCCTGCCCCTAAACCTAGCCCTCACAGGAGACTGTGCAGTTCACTTTCTGTGAAAAAAAACTCATCCTGTGTGATTTATAAGCATTTTGAAAAGTGAGGACATGGGGAACGTCCTCATATTTCACCCTCTTTTTGTAATACCCATGTCATTATACACATTGGTGTCCTGATATTTCACAAAAACATGCCCACACTCACACTCAAACACACTCACTCACACACTCACACTCAAACACACTCAATCACACACTCACTCACTCACTCACTCACTCACACACTCACTCAAACACACACTCAAACACACTCACTCACTCACTCACTCACTCACTCACTCACACTCAAACACACACTCACACTCAAACACACTCAAACACACTCACACACACACACACACACACACACACACACACTCACACTCACTGAAAGGAGCCGATTCCTAACTTTATAAATGTTGTTCAAGGCCGAAATGGAGACGGATACAGTGCCTCCCACTCTCTAGGACAGAAAACTCTCAGAGCTCATCCGGTCAGGAACAGAGTCTCTTTGAGGAGTCCGAGCTTCGGTCCCCGGGGTCCGGGGCCACAGGTGCAGGCCATGCGGGGGCCGCCGCTGCAGCCCCACATCTGACTGCGGATCGGGTTCTGTTTGCTGGAATCTGATCCGCATCCGGTCAGGAAGCCGTCGGTTTCCCTGCGCTGCTCAGATTGGTTACGGAAGCTGGTCTGTGATGGATCCTCCAGTCTGACGAGAGGAGCTGCTCATGTGTTGAATTAGAGGAATGTGACAAAAGCAAACACGGCTCAAGTGTGTTAAAGTCACGGCTACTCCGTCTGGAGCTTTTGGGATTTATTATCGGTAACTTTCATATCTCAAACAGGCCATTTA